>JALNQF010000713.1:0-15959 GCA_028456385.1 Ophiosphaerella korrae | reverse complement strand
ATATACCTAGTACTTACTTAGATAGCTTTATCTACTATTTACTCTTTTTAGTTAATTATTAAAACTACCTTATTAAGTTATCTTACGTAAAGTCTACTTTATAATACTTTAGTAACTATATACTAGTAATTTGTAGAATTATTATATAAATTCTCTTTAGATTTTTCTTAGAATATATATTCTTCTATAAGCCTATATACATCCTTTCTAGATTTCTAGTTTTTCTATTTCTTTAGGTATTTTTTGTATAGTTTTCTAAATCTATTTATCTAGCTTACTACTTATTCTTTTAAGTGTTATAGCTATTTTAAGTATATTTAGGACTAAATATCCTTCTATATTCTTAACTAGAACTATACTAGTTGTATTTACTTCTTCTTATAAGTCTAGTCTTCTACTAAAAGCGTCTATAAGTTAGTTATCTTTCTCTTTTATATATATAATTTCTATATTAAATATTAATAGAAATTCTTACTATCTTATATAGTATTATAATAGTTCTTTATTTATTATAAATCTTATAAGATTCTTGTAGATTATATAAACCTTTATCTAATATTTTACTTCTTATAGGTATACTCTTTATTACTTAAATACTTTGTAGATTACTAGTATTTCTTTATTATAAATTAGATAGTTAAGTTCTACTATCTTTATTTTCTTAGAGAAGTATTTAACTAAGTATTTCTTTTTAGTTTCTAGGTCTTCTTATATTAGTACTATCTTATAGACTAAGTTAGATATATCTATTTTTACTATTACTAGTATATCTAGGTTATATATTTTAATAACTAGATTTTTTATAAATTTCTTCTTAATCTTATTAAATACTTTTTAGTATTCTTTTATCTATTTAAATAGTATATCTTTCTTTATAAGTCTTGTTATTAGTTCTATATCTTTAGAATATCTTACTATTAACTTCTTATAAAAGTTAGCTAGCCTATAAAATTATTATACCTCTTTTAGGTTTTTTAGTATTAGCTATTTGTTAATTAATCTAATCTTTTCTAGGTTAATTTTAATTTTTCCTAGTTTAATAATAAATCTAAGGAAGTCTATTTCTTTTATATAGAACTTATATTTTCTTATTTTTAGAAATAGTTTATTTTCTACTAGTTTCTCTAGTACTTTATATATATATTACACGTGTTCTTTCTTTATTTCTAAGAATATAAGGATATTATCTAAATATATAAATATAAATATATCTAAGTACTTTCTTAGTACTATATTAATTCTTTCTTAGAATACTACTAGTGCGTTTATTAAGCTAAAAGGTATAACTAAGTATTTATATAGTCTATACTATATTCTAAATACTATTTTCTATTTATTACCTTTTTTAATTCTAATCTAGTAATAAGTATTTTAGATATCTAACTTTATAAAGATTTTTACTCTTTATAGTCTATCTTATATTTTATCTATCTAAAGTAGTAAGTATTAGTTCTTATTTATAATTATGTTAGTTTTCCTAAAATCTATATAGAGTCTTTTATTACTAGTTCCTTTTTTATCTATAAATATAAGTCTATATACTACTAAGGATTTAAACTCTTTTATTTATCTTTTCTTTATTACGTTTTAGATAAATATTTACTTAATTTTAGATTTTTCTTCTATTTTTTAGTAGACTAAGCTCTATCCTACGTCTCTACCTTCTTTTAGTTCTATTACTAAGTCTTATAGTTAATATTCTAGAAGGTAATCTTCTAGCTCTATAAGCTATTTTTCCTATTTCTTATATTCTTTAAGGAATTTTCCTTTATAGGTATTTATATTAGCTTTTAATATATTAATTTTACTATAACTAATTTTCTTTATTCTCTAATTAATATATAAGTTAGTTATCTATAACTATAGTATACCTAATATAATATCTTGTTTATTATTAATTGTTATTATATCTATAACTATATTCTTAATTATTATCTCTTCTAAGTTTAGTATAGAGAGAACTATTTTAAACCTAATAGGTTCCTAAAATAGTTTTCTTTTAATTATACTTAATTATTAGAGGTACTTCTTTATTATATACTTTATTCTTTATATTTCTATAAACTTCTTTAATATAAAGTTTCTTGTAGCTCTACTATTAATTATTAATTATACTTTTCTTCTTTAGTAAGTACTTATTTTTATAATATATAGGCTTCTTATACTTTTTAGTTTTTCTTACTTAGGTATTTTTATAAATTATCTATCTTTCTAGAGCTATATCTTTATTTTAAGTTTATATTCTTTATATTTTAGATATTTATTATTTATATATTTATACTATAGTCCTCTCTAGATCTATTTTTTAGTTAACTTAGGTTCTAGCCTTACTACTAAGTATCTATCTTCTAAGATTATTTTTTATTCTTAGATATTTTCTACTATAATTACTTTTATATAGTTATAGCCTCTTCTTTTTATAAGCTATATATTATTATTTACTTTAGGGTTCTTATATATAATATAATTCTTATCTAGATATAATATCTATAATACTTTAAAATATACTAGATATTTTAGATCTATTATCTTGTTATCCCCTTCTTAGTACTTGTTTTTACTAAGTATATTTATTATTAGGATATAGTATACTACTAGTACTCTTAGTATATAGGCTTTATTAATCTATTACGTTTTTCTTATAAAGTATTACTACTCTCTTTATATAAGTATTCTTTTTACTATAACTATATATTATTTTATTTATTCTTAAAATAGTATAAACTTTATTTTTTTAAGATTATATTCTTTCTATTCTTTATACGCTTCCTCTATACTTATAACTATTAAGTATATTTAAATAAATTTCTATTTTTTATTTTATTCTTCTATATCTATAGTTATATAGCTATTATAACTATATATTATTAGCTAGGTATACTCTATACTTCTTATACTAACTTATTTCTTACTCTTTTTTAGTTTTTTAGAGGTAGTTATAGTAGTCTCTTTATTTAGTACTATTCTTTTAGCCTAGATTAATAGTACTAGGGGCTCTTCTCCTTCTAAGTCTTCTATTAGTAGGTCTATTACTTAAGCTATTTTTTTTAGCTAAGCTTTTATTCTCTCTTTTATTATAGCTACTCTATATCTCTATTTTTATAAGAACTATACTACTCTTTACTTACTAAAAAGATATATATAGTAGTTATTATTATAATAAAAGGTCTAGTAGAGTATTATATATTATACTTCTTTACTCTTAGCTACTTTCTTTTAAAGTTTAGCCTATACTTATAGTACTTTCTTCTTTTTTTTAGTTATCTTTAACTAGGTTTTTTTCTTTAGGTCTTTACTTCTATAGTCTTTTATATAGTAGCCTTTCTTACTATAATTAAAGTACGTAAAGTCTTTATTCTTCTAGGTTATTAGAGAGTATATTATATAGTTAGTCTAGTAAGGCTTATACTATTTTATTACGTTTTCTTCGAGGTATAATCTAATATATATTACTTTCTTTTCTTTTATATCGAAGTATAGTACTTATATATCTATCTAGAGTTATACTAAAGTAATAAAAAGTCTTAATTTCTTTCTTATTCTATTAAACTTCTTAAAGACTAGTATCTTTAGTAGTTTCTTTATTGCGCTTATTTCTAGGCGTTACGTAATTAGTTCTATCTAGTTTTAGCCTTTAATAATAGCCTTAATTTATACCTTATTTTATTTTACGTAATCTTGTAGTTTTTTATTCTACGTTTCTAGGGCGTTAATTACTATTTTTATATCTTCTTTCTCTAAAATTAAGTTGTTTATATAGCTCTTAATATCCTTCTATACTATATTATCTAACTTATAACTACTTATAAGTACCTTAGTTATTTTTCTAGTTAAGCTTTCTACTATCGTATTAGCTAGACCTTATATTACTTACGCTTTACTTCTTGTAATAACTAAATTAGTAAAGTATAATAGGCTACCTATTATTAACTATAGGTACCTATATTAAGAGTTAGTAGATTATAAAGTAATAATAAAAGCTTATATTAAGATCTATAATAACTATAAATAGTAGAAGATATTTTATAACTATCTTATACTAGCGTTCTATAGTTAAAGGATTAAATTACTAATACTATCTTAATAATACGTATATTATAGACTATATACTTATTATAATCTATAATCTATAGTTACTAAGACTAATAGATTATAGATTATTTTAATCTATAATCTATTACTACTAAGAACCTATAGATTATAGATTAACCTAGGTATCTTAATTATATATAGTCTCCTAATTAAGATTATTACCTTACTTGTTTTATACTTTGTTAGTACCTAAGTTAGGACTAATTAGTTCTATCTCGATTTCTTCTATTACACTTATAATAAAATCTAAAGAAATCTATTTCCTTTATATAGAACTTGTATTTTCTTATTTTTAGAAATAACTTATTTTCTACTAATTTTTCTAGTACCTTGTGTATATATTATATATATTCTTCTTCTATTTCTAAGAATATAAAGATATTATCTAAGTATATAAATATAAATATATCTAAGTACTCTCTTAGTACTATATTAATTTTTTCTTAGAATACTACTAGTGCGTTTATTAAGCTAAATAGTATAACTAAGTACTTATATAGTCTATACTATATTCTAAATACTATTTACTATTTATTACCTTTCTTAATTCTAATTTAGTAGTAGGTATTCTAGATATTTAGCTTTATAAAGATTTTTACTCTTTATAGTCTATCTTGTATTCTATCTATTTATAGTAGTAGGTATTAGTTCTTGTTTATAATTACGTTAGTTTTTTTAAAATTTATATAGAGTATATTATTATTTATCTCTTTTTTATCTATAAATATAAGTCTATATACTACTAAAGATTTAGACTCTCTTATTTATTCTTTTTTTATTACTTTTTAGATAAATACTTATTTAATTTTTAATTCTTTTTTTATTTTTTAGTAAACTAGGCTCTATCTTACGTTTTTATCTTTCTTAATTTCTATTACTAAGTTCTATAGTTAATATTCTAGAAGATAATCTTTTAGCTTTATAAGCTATTTTTCCTATTTCTTATATTCTTTAAGAAATTCTCCTTTATAGGTATTTATATTAGCTTTTAATATATTAATTCTATAGTAGTTAATTTTTTCTATTCTCTAATTAATATATAGGTTAGTTATCTATAACTATAGTATACCTAATATTATATCTTATTTATTATTAATTATTATTATATCTATAACTATATTCTTAATTTCTAGTCTTTTTACTCTTAGTATTAAAGGTACTATCTTAAACTATATAGGTTATTAGAATAGTTTTCCTTTAATTATACTTAGTTATTAAGAGTATTTCTTTATTATATAATATATTCCTTATATTTCTATAAACTTCTTAGGTATAAAGTTCTTTATAGCTCTACTATTAATTATTAGTTATACTTTTTTTTTTTAGTACGTACTTATTTTTGTAATATATAGGCCTCTTATACTTTCTAGTTTTTTTTACTTAGGTGTTTTTATAAATTATCTATCTTTCTAAGGCTATATCTTTACTTTAAGTTTATATTCTTTATATTTTAGATATTTATTATTTATATATTGGTACTATAGTCTTCTCTAGACGTATTTCTTAGTTAATTTAGGTTTAGGTCTTACTACTACGTATCTATCTTCTAGAATTATTTCCTATCCTTAGATATCTTCTACTAGGATTACCTTTATATATATTATAGGTGTAATAGAAGGAAGCAAGATAGAACTAATCGATCCTAACTTAGGCGCTAATAAAGTATAGGATAAGTAAAGTAATAACTTTAATTAGGAAACTATATATAACTAGGATACCTAAGATAATCTATAATCTATAGACTCTTAGTACTAATAGATTATAGATTAGAGTAATCTATAATCTATTAATCTTAGTAACTATAGATTATAGATTATATTAAGTATATAGTTAGTAGAATGTATATTATTAAGATAGTATTAGTAATTTAATCCTTTAACTATAGAACGCTAATACAAGATAGTTATAAAATATCTTCTATTATTTATAGTTATTATAGATCCTAATATAAACTTTTACTATTGCTTTATAATCTACTAACTTCTCTTAATAGGTTCTTGTAGTTAACGATAGGATACCTATTATACTTTACTAATTTAGTTATTATAAAGAGTAAAGTATAAGTAGCGTATAGTCTAGCTAATATAATAGTAGAAAGTTTAACTAAAATAAGTAAAGCCCCTAAAAGTAGTTATAAGTCTAAGAGTACTATATAAGAAATAATTAAAGACTAAATTAATAACTTAATCTTAGATAAAGAAGATATAAAGATAGTAATCGATACTTTAGAAACGTAGAATAAAGAACTACAAGATTACGCGAAATAAAATAAAGTATAGATTAAAGCTATTATTAAAGGTTAGAACTAAATAGAATTAATTATATAACGCCTAGTAATAAGTGCTATAAAGAAACTACTAAAAATACCTATCTTTAAGAAGTTTAATAGAATAAGGGAGAAACTAAGACCTTTTATAGCTTTAGTATAACTCTAGATAGATATATAAGTACTACACTTTAATATAGAAGAAAAGAAAGTAATATATATTAGATTGCACCTAGAAAAAGACGTAATAAGATAGTATAAGCTTTACTAGATAGACTATATAATATATTCTCTAATAACCTAGAAAGATAAAACTAAAGCTATTTTTAGAAGTTATAAATACTTTACTAAACAAATAAGAGTAGTATTTAGAGATATAGACGTTACTAGATAAGCTAAAGAATAGCTAGAGAAGCTTATATAAAACTAGAGTATTCCTAAGTATATATTATAATTTAAGTAACTATCCTAAAATATAGAATAGAATAAGTTAGCCTTAATATTACAATTTAAATAAGAACTAAATTTAAAGATATAATATAAGATAATTTATATAGAAAAACTAAAGATACTAGAAGCTTTAAAGTAATAGGTAATCTAAATTAATAATAATCTTTAAGAATAGAAGAAGAACAAGTATAGTACCTAAAATAGAAACTATAATACTAAAGACTCTATAATCCTTAACGCTAATAAAGATAAAAAAAAGAAGAAAAATAAAGACTTTACGTACTTTAACTATAGTAAGAAAGGCTACTACGTAAAAGATTACTATTTATAAAAGAAAAAAGATATAGTATACTATAAATATAAGAAACTAGGATACTTTATAAAAGACTATAAAAGTAAGAACTTAAAAAAAGAAACTTAGTTAAAAATAACTAAAAAGAAGAAAGAAGTACTACAAGTATAAGCTAAACCTTAAGAAAAAGTAGCTAGAAGTAAAGAAGTATAATACGTAATACTCTACTAGACTTTTTATTATAATAATAACTACTATATATATCTTTCTAGTAAATAAGGAGTAGTATAGTTCTTATAAAAATAGAGATATAAAGTAGCTATAATAAAAGAAAATAGAATAAAAGCTTAGCTAGAAGAAATAGCTTAAGTAATAGACTTACTAATAGAAGACTTAGAAAGGGAAGAGCCTTTAGTACTATTAATCTAGGCTAAAGGAATAGTATAAGATAAAGAGACTACTATAGCTTCTTTTAAAGAATAGTAAAAAAGTAAGAGATAAGTTAGTATAAGAAGTATAGAGTATACCTAGCTAATAATATATAGCTATAATAGCTATATAATATTAGATATAAAGGAATAAAATAAAAAATAGAGGTTTATTTAAATATACTTAATAGTTATAAGTATAAAGGAAGCGTATAAAGACTAGAAAGAAAATAATCTTAAAAAAATAAAGTTTATACTATTTTAGGAATAGATAAAATAGTATATAGCTATAGTAAAAAGAATACCTATAGAAAAAGAGTAGTAGTACTTTATAAGAAAGACGTAATAGATTAATAAAGCCTATATACTAAGAGTACTAGTAGTGTACTATATCCTAATAATAGATATACTTAGAAGAGATAAATACTAAGAAGGAGATAATAAGATAATAGATCTAAAATATCTAGTATATTTTAAAGTATTATAGATATTATACCTAGATAAAAATTATATTATATATAGGAACTCTAAAGTAAATAATACTATATAGCTTACTAGAAGAAGAGGCTATAACTATATAAAAGTAATACTAGTAGAAGATATCTAAAGATAGGAAATAATCCTAGAAAATAGATACTTAGTAGTAAGACCTAGCCTAAAACTATCTAAGAAATATATCTAAGGAGGACTATAGTATAAATATACGTATAATAAATATCTAAAATATAAAGAATATAAACTTAGAGTAAGGCTATAGCTCTAAAAAGATAGATAATTTACAAAATTACTAAAGTAAGAAAAACTAAAAAGTATAAGAAGCCTATATATTATAAAAATAAGTATATATTAAAGAAAGAAAGTATAATTAATAATTAATAGTAAAGCTATAAGAAACTTTATATCTAAGAAGTTTATAGAAATATAAGAAATACGCTATATAATAAAGAAATACCCTTAATAACTAAGTATAATTAAAAGAAAACTATTCTAGGAACCTATTAGGTTTAAGACTATTCTCTCTACACTTAAATTAGAAGAGATAAAAATTAAAAATATAGTTATAGATATAATAATAATTAATAATAAACAAGATATAATACTAGGTATACTATAGTTATAAATAACTAATCTATATATTAATTAGAGAATAGGAGAAATTAACTATTATAAAATAGATATATTAAAAGCTAATATAAATAACTATAAAGGAGAATTCCTAGAAGAATATAAAAAATAGGAAAAATAGCTTATAGAGCTAGAAGATTACCTTCTAGAATATTAACTATAGGACTTAGTAATAGAACTAAAAAAAAGTAAAAACGTAAGATAGAGCCTAGTCTACTAGAAAATAGAAGAAGAATCTAAAATTAAATAAGTATTTATTAAGAACGTAATAAAGAAAGGATAGATAAAAGAATCTAAATCTTTAGTAGTATATAGACTTATATTTATAGATAAAAAAGAGATAAGTAATAAAAAGCCTTACGTAAACTTTAGAAAAACTAACGTAGTTATAAATAAAAATTAATACCTACTACTATAAATTAACGTAATACAAGATAGGCTATAAAAAGTAAAAATCTTTACAAAACTAGATATTTAGAACGCCTACTACTAAATTAGAATTAAGAAAAGTAATAAATAGAAAATAGCGTTTAGAATACAATATAGACTATATAAATATAAGGTTATACCCTTTAGCTTAATAAATGTACTAGTAGTATTTTAGGAAAGAATTAATATAGTACTAAGAGAGTACTTAGATATATTTATATTTATATATTTAGATAATATCTTTATATTCTTAGAAATAGAGGAAGAATATGTATAATACGTACACAAGGTGCTAGAGAAGCTAGTAGAAGCTAAAATATTTCTTAAATTAAGGAAATACAAGTTCTATATAAAGGAAATAGATTTCCTTAAATTTATTATAGAACTAGGAAAGATTAAAATTAACTTAAAAAAGATTAAGTTAATTTATAAATAGCTAATACTAAAGAACCTAAAAGAAGTATAATAATTTTATAAGTTAGCTAACTTTTATAGAAAGTTAATAGTAAGATACTCTAAAGATATAGAACCTATTATAAAGCTTATAAAGAAAGATATACTATTTAAATAGACTAAGAAATATAATAAAGTATTTAATAAAATTAAGAAGAAGTTTATAGAGAACTTAGTTATTAGAATATATAACCTAGACCTACTAGTAATAGTAAAAATAGACGTATCTAATTTAGTCTATAGAATAGCACTAATATAAGAAGACTTAGAGACTAAAAAAGAATACTTAGTTAAATACTTCTCTAAGAAAATAAAACTAGTAGAGCTTAACTATCTAATCTATAATAAAGAAATACTAGTAATCTATAAAGTATTTAGATAGTAGAGAGTATACTTATAAGGAGTAAAACACTAGATAAAGGTCTATATAGATTATAAGAATCTTATAGAATTTATAATAAATAAGGAACTATTATAATACTATACAAGATAGTAGGAATACTTATTAACGTTTAATATAGAAATTATATATATAAAAGAGAAAGATAACTAATTTATAGATACTCTTAGTAGAAGACTAGATTTATAGAAAGAAGTAAACGTAACTAGTATAGTTCTAGTTAAAAACAAAGAAGGATATTTAGTCCTAAATATACCTAAAATAGCTGTAATACTTAAGAGAATAAGTAGTAAGCTAAATAAATAGATTTAGAAAATAATATATAAAGTATCTAAAAAAATAAAAAAACTTAAAATCTAAGAAGGATTTATATAAGCCTATAGAAGAATATATATTCTAAGGAAAATTTAAAAAGAATTTATATAACAATTTTATAAATTACTAGTATATAGTTACTAAGAGATTAATAAGACCTTAGATAAGTTACTATAAGATTACTATATCTTAAAAGTAAAATAGCTAGTAATAGAGGTACTACGAGACTATATAGAATATTAGAGAAATAAGTATAGTAGATATACGCTATATAGAATACTATAACTAATAGAAGTACTAGAATAACTATAAAGAGTTATTATAATAGACTTTATTATAAAGCTACTAAAGTCTAAGAACCTAATATTAGGAGTTAAATATAATAGAATCTTAATAATAGTAGATAAACTTATAAAGTACTTATACTTTAGACTATATAAAAAGAAAAGTAGGATAGAAGTTACTATATATTAAGTTCTAGGAACTATAATTAGCTAATATAGACTACTAGATAAGATTATTACAAATAGAGATATAAGATTTATATTAAAATTATAGGGAATAATAATAGTATAACTAGGAATTAAATATATAATATCTATAGTATACTATCTATAGATAGAAAGATAGTTAGAACGAATAAATTAGATAGTAGAATAATACCTAAGATACTACCTTAACTATAATTAGAATAATTAGGTATAGTTACTACCTATAGTATAGTTAGTATATAATAGTGTAAAGAATATAGTAATAAGAGTATTACCTTTCTTTATAAATTATAGATTTAAACCTAGCGTATATAGAATACTAAGACTAGAGATATCTTAGTCTCTAAGAAGAGAAAAACTTACTAATAGACTTAAAGATATATATAATTAATTAAGATAAGACGTAGAATTTCTATATAATTAAATAGTAAGATACTATAATAAAAAATATAAAGAAGGACCTTAATTTAGAAAGAGAGAAAAAGTATAGTTAGTATAAAAAAATATTAAGAGTAAATAGCCTAGCTTAAAACTAGACTACGTTAAGATAAGACTATATAAAATTAAAAAAGAAGTTATACTAGTTATATTTAAACTTAAGCTACTAAATAAGATAAGGATATACCTAACTTTCTACGTAGTACTACTTAAGATAGTACTATAAAATATAAAACTACTAGTATACAAAGTAGATATATATAAAGAATAAGAAGAATAAAAAGTTAAAAAAATCCTAGTATACTAGTTCTATAATAGAAGAAACTACTATTTAGTAGAATAGATAAGTATAGATAAAAAAGGATAACTATAGGAAAAAATATAGGAACTAGAAGATAACCTTAACTACTCTAAGAAACTAGAAGAGTTCTAAAATTAAAACCCCCTAGAACGCCTAGTAGTAAACTAAGAGAACTAATATTATTATTGCTAGATAGAGAGGTAATAGGATCGCTTAATACAAGACTTACTATAACGACACTAAGCGCCTTATCTAAGTCTAGCTTAGCTTCTAGAGCTACTAACTATTTAGCTAATTTCTTATTATTTAAGGCCTTTATCTTATAAAGGTAAAAGAGATAAGTTTAATTCTCTACTAGCTTACTCTACGTAAGCTCCTAGATATACTTACGCTTAGCTTTAGCCTCTATAATTTAAGATTGTAATTTCTCTTAAGTTTAGTTAATAGCTTTCCTTATTATTATTAAGCCTAGATATAAGAATAAGTATAATAAATGTATACTTAGAAAGAGAAATACTAAATACGTTATAAGAACTATATATATTTATATAAATATACGCTTTATAAGCCCTACTATTATTTATAAAAATAATATAAAGAAGAGACTTAGAGTTTAATTTAGGAGAAGCGTAATAAGAATAAAGAAATATTTTAACACTATTACGTAATATATAATTAGTAAGAAGATAGTAATAACGTATAGATAAAATAGGTATAAAGGAGGATAAAAGAACTCTATATTAATAAAGAAACTAGACTAATAACTCTAGCTCTAAGATAGATAAATAAGAACTTACTTAGAAAGAGAGATAGTGTTATAGGTATAATAGAAGGAAGTAAGATAGAACTAATTAATCTTAACTTAGGTACTAATAAAGTATAAGACGAGCAAAGTAATAACTTTAATTAGAAAACTATATATAACTAAGATACTTAAGATAATTTATAATCTATAGACTCTTAGTACTAATAGATTATAGATTAGAGTAATCTATAATCTATTAATCTTAGTAACTATAGATTATAGATTATATTAAGTATATAGTTAGTAGAATACGTATTATTAGGATAGTATTAGTAATTTAATCCTTTAACTATAGAACGCTAATACAAGATAGTTATAAAACATCTTCTATTATTTATAGTTATTATAGATCCTAATATAGACTTTTACTATTACTTTGTAATCTACTAACTCCTCTTAATAGGTTCTTATAGTTAATAATAGGAGGCCTATTATAATATAGTTATAGCCTCTTCTTTTTATAAGCTATACGTTATTTTTTACCTTAGGGTTTTTATATATAATATAATTCTTATCTAAGTATAATAACTATAATACTTTAAAGTATACTAAATATTCTAGGTCTATTATTTTGTTATCTTCTTCTTAGTACTTACTTTTACTAGGTATATTTATTATTAGGATATAGTATACTACTAGTACTTTTAGTATATAAGCTTTATTAATCTATTACGTCTTTTTTATAAGGTATTACTATTTTTTTTATATAGGTATTCTTTCTACTATAACTATATATTACTTTATCTATTCTTAGAATAGTATAAACTTTATTTCTTTAGGATTACGTTCTTTTTAGTTTTTATACGCTTCCTCTATACTTATAACTATTAAGTATATTTAAATAAATCTCTATTCTTTATTTTATTCTTTTATATCTATTATTATATAGCTATTATAGCTATATATTATTAGCTAGGTATATTCTATACCTTTTATACTTACTTATTTCTTACTTTCTTATAGTTCTTTAGAAGTAGCTATAGTAGTCTCTTTATCTAGTACTAGTCCTTTAGCCTAGATTAATAGTTCTAAGAGTTCTTCCTTTTCTAAGTCTTCTATTAGTAGGTCTATTACGTATACTATTTCTTCTAGCTATACTTTTATTCTTTCTTTTATTATAGCTACTTTATATCTCTATTTTTATAAGAACTATACTACTCTCTACTTACTAGAAAGATATATATAGTAGTTATTATTATAATAAAAAGTCTAATAGAGTATTACGTATTATATTTCTTTACTTCTAGCTACTTTTTCTTAAAGTTTAGCCTATACTTATAGTGCTTCTTTCTTTTTCTTAGTTGTCTTTAACTAAGTTTCTTTTTTTAGGTCTTTATTTCTATAGTCTTTTATAAAGTATCCTAGTTTTCTATATTTATAATATACTATATCCTTCTTCTTTTTTAATTAGTAGTCTTTCGCGTAGTAGCCTAGTTTACTATAGTTAAAGTACGTAAAGTCTTTATTCTTCTTCTTTTTCTTATCTTTATTAGCGTTAAGAATTATAGAGTCTCTTTTGTTATAATTCTAGGTATAACCTCTATACTTATTCTTTTTCTATTCTTAAAGATTATTATTAATTTAGATTACCTACTATTTTAAAGCTTCTAGCGTTTATAGTTTCTCTATATAGATTATTTTATATTAAATTTTTAAGTTTAGTTCTTATTTAAATTATAATATTAAGGCTAACTTATTCTATTCTATATTTTATAATAGTTGTTTAAACTATAATATATACTTAGGAACGCTCTAGTTTTATATAAGCTTTTCTAATTACTCTTTAGCTTATTAGGTAATATCTATATCTTTAAACGCTACTCTTATTTACTTAGTAAAGTATTTGTAACTTCTAAAAATAGCTCTAGTTTTATCCTTCTAGGTTATTAGAGAATATATTGTATAATCTATCTAGTAAGGCTTGTACTATCTTATTATATCTTCTTTAAGGTACAACCTAATATATATTACTTTCTTTTCTTCTATATTAAAGTATAGTACTTATATATCTATCTAGAGTTATACTAAAGCTATATAAAGTCTTAGTTTTTCTCTTATTCTATTAAACTTCTTAAAGATAGGTATCTTTAGTAGTTTCTTTATTATACTTATTTCTAAGTATTATATAATTAGTTCTATTTAGTTTTATCTTTTTATAATAGCTCTAATCTAGGCTTTGTTTTATTTTATGTATTCTTAAAGTTCTTTATTCTAAGTTTCTAGGGTATTAATTACTATTTTTATATCTTCTTTCTTAGAGATTAGGTTATTTATATAGTTCTTAATATCCTTCTAATCTATATTATCTAACTTATAACTACTTATAGGTACCTTAGCTATTTTTCTAGTTAAACTTTCTACTATTATATTAGCTAGACTATACACTACTTACGCCTTACTTCTTACAATAACTAAATTAGTAAGGTATAATAGGCTTCCTATTGTTAACTATAAGTAGCTATTCTTAAGAAGTTAGTAGATTAGGAGTTAATAATAAAAGCTTGTATTAGGATCTACAATAACTATAAATAGTAGAAGATATTTTATAACTATCTTGTACTAGCATTCTATAGTTAAAGGATTAAATTACTAATACTATCCTAATAATATATATCCTACTAACTATATACTTGTAGTAATCTATTAATCTATAGTTACTAAGACTAATAGATTATAGATTACTTTAATCTATAATCTATTAATACTAAGAGTTTATAGATTATAGATTACTCTAGGTATCCTAATTATATATAGCTTCTTATTTAAGATTATATTCTTTAAGATTATATAAGTCTAAGTTAATTATTATAAGACTAATTAGTTCTATCTATAACTCTTCTATTACTATTGTAATACTCTATAGTATCTTTAAAGTTTATCTTAGCTTCTAAAGTATAAGACTATTTAGATAATTTAGTATTATTATAAGCCTTTATCTTATAAAGATGCTTAATATAAGAATAAAGATCTACTAGCTTATAAAGAGTTAGCTTATACTTAGCTTTAGCTTCTATAAGCTATAATAATAGTATCTCTTAAGCCTAGTTAATAGCTTACCCTATATAATTTAGTAAGAAGAGACTACTTAGAAATTAAATACTTATACTCTACAAGTAAAATACTAGAAAGAGTATATTTATATTAAATATTAGTAAGAATATACTTATTATAATACTTACTATTCTTTAAAGATATAAGATAAGTAAGCTTTAATTAAGTATAATAGGCGTAAGAAAATATTTTAACTCTATTACAAGTAATATAAGTAATAAGAAGAAGTTTATTATAATTAGAATAAGAAGATATAGAGAATAATAAAGAACTAGAAATAAATAAAAAAACTAGACTAATAACCTTAGACCTAGAATAGGAAAACAAGAACTTATCTAAAGAGAGGAATAGTATTATAGTTATAATAAGAGAAAACTAATTTAAGCTAATTAGCCTTACTATAGATAATAATAGTACGTATAACCTATAGAGTAATAAACTTAATTAGAATACTAACTATAGTAGAGATACGTAATAAATTTATAATTTATAATCTTAGTAAATATAAAGTATAAAGCTAAGTACGTAATAAATTTATAATTCGCGATCTTAGTAAATATAAAGTATAAAGCTAAGTATATAATAAATTTATAATTTATAATCTTAGTAAATATAAAGTATAA
>JALNQF010000712.1:0-15977 GCA_028456385.1 Ophiosphaerella korrae | reverse complement strand
TAACTATTTTTTTTTACTAATTTACTTTATAGTATTATTAATAGACATATACTATCTATTAAAGATAGTAGTAATAGCTAATAGAAGTATATTAGAAGATTAAAGTAGGTTAACTTTAGGTTTAAATTTTAAGAAGTTTATCGTTAGTTATTAAGGATTTAGAAAAGATATAGAAAAAATACGATTAGAAGTTATTTTATCCTTAATAGACTAATAAATTAGTAGTCTATTTAGTAAGTTTATCTTTTATAATAAAGTTATTACTTTTTTCTATTTAAATTAACTAAATAAGTAGATAACAAATATACTATAAAAATTAGGTAATATAATCTCTACTAGCCTACTAAACACTAGATTAAATAAAAATTGAATTTTATACGCTAATAAAAAAGTTCTATAAGGTTGAATTTTACGAAAAAAAAGTCCTCTAAACAGTTCAAATCCTAGCTTGTATTTGCTTAGTAATTAAAATTTGTAGTATACTAAAATAAAGTCCTAGATATTTTCTTTAAGATTTATTTTTGCTTATATTTTTAGCTATTTTATTCGGAGAGTTATTACTAGTTAAAAACTATAACTTTTTTTTTAGGCTTTTTTTTCGTGTCACCCTACTATAGATCTCTCTAAAGTTAAAGCTATCTAAGAGTAAGAAATACTAAAGAATACTAAAAAAGTCCTAGCCTTTCTAGACTATACTAGATTCTTCTAGCGCTTTATTAAAGATTACTTAAGCCTTACCCTACTACTTACTAAGTTAATTAAGTCTAAAGTTATTACTAAATTTACTAAAGGAGATAAGCTACCCCTTTAATAAACCTAGTATAAGCTTTTTATAATTACCTAAGAATATATAAATACTTTAATAAACTAAAAGCTACTTTATAGCTAGAAGTAGTTTTATTTTACTTTAACTTTTTAAAACTAATCTATATCTAAACTAACGCCTCTAGGTAGGCCTTAGGTAGAGTAATAAGCTAACTAAACTAAGATAGAATCTAATAGCTAGTTAGCTTCTTCTTAAAAAAATATACCCTAGTAGAATATAATTATAATATCTATAACCTAGAACTTATAGCTATAATCTAAGTATTTAAAGAATAAGAACTAGAGCTTATAAGTAGTCTATATATAATCTACGTTATAATAGACTACTATAATTTAAAAACTTTTATAATAACTAAAAAGCTTAATTACTACTAGGATTACTAGTTATTATTTCTATATTAATTTAATTTCTATACTAAATATATACCTAGTAATATAAATATAGTTATAGACGCCCTAAGCTACTAACTATAGGATTACTCTATAGATAATTCTAATCTATAAGTATTAAGAGCTAACTAAATTATCCTAAGCTGTTAAGTCCTAGCTTTAGTTATAAAACTTACGCTAGATATAGTAATTTATTCTCTAAGCCTTGTAGACTTATAAAAGCTAAAAAGATTTATACTAGAATAAACTACTATAGTATATACTTACTTTTACTATATTATAGGAATAAAACCTAAATTAGTAAACTTACTAGAAGATTTTCTACTACTATAATAGGCCTCCTATTATTAACTACAGGTACCTATCTTAAGAAGTTAGTAGATTAAGAGATAATAACAAAAGCTCGTACTATAATCTATAATAGACTATAAATAATAGAAGATATTTTATAACTATCTTATATTAGCGTTCTATAGTTAAAGGATTAAATTACTAATACTATCCTAATAATACGCATTATATAAACTATATACTTATACTAATCTATTTATATAATACTATAGATTATTACTAATCTATTTATACGTAATTATAGATTACTACTAATCTATTCTTACGTTATTATAGATTACTTTAATCTATTTACACGTAATTATAGATTACTTTAATCTATTTGTACGTAATAATAGATTACTACTACGTATCCTAGTTGTAAGTAGTTTCCTAATTAAAGTTATTACCTCGCTTATCCTATACTTTGTTAGTACCTAAGTTAAGACTAATTAGTTCTATCTCGATTCCTCTTGTTACTCCTGTAATACTATCTCCCCTTCTAGGTAGGCCCTAGTTTGTTTATCCTAGAGCTAGAGTTATTAATCCTATTTCTTTGTTAATGTTAAGCTCTTTATCTTCCCTTATACCTACTAAATCTACTCTCTATTATCTTTAATTAGTAGATTGTGTATTATATTATAGTATTACTATATTTCCTTATTCTTATTATAAATCTATAAATCCTCTTCTAGAGTATATTTCTTTAAAGTATAGTAAGGCTTATAAAGTATATATTTATACTAATACTTACGCCTTTTATAATCTTTCTAGCGTATCTCTTATAGAGTATAGGTTAATAATACTTATTTACGTATCTATACTTATTTATAATAGGGAGAGCTATTAACTATACTTAAGATAAACTATCTAAATAGATTGCTAAGGCTAAAAAAGAACGTAATTAGATTCTAAGTATATAGGTAGAAAATTATACTTGTCTAGTTTATCTTTATAAGACGAAGGCCTTAAATAATAAGAAGTCTATAGCGTAGGCTACTCTTATAGAGTCTAAGCTTAACTTTAAGGCTATAGTAAAGGCTACTCTTATTACGTTAGGCGTTCTTATTACTTCTCTATCTAGTAGTAGTATTATTAGTTCTCTTAATTTGCTATAAGGCGTGCTAGAGGATTTTAACTTTAGAAGTCTTCTAGTTTCTTAGAGTAATTAAGATTATCTTCTAGTTCCTATATTTTTTCTTATAGTTGCCATTTCTTGTCTATACCTATCTATTCTACTAGGTAATAGTTTCTTCTATTATAAAACTAGTACTATAGAATTTTCTTAACTTCTTATTCTTCTTATTCTCTATATATATCTACTTTGTATACTAGTAGTTCTACTTTTTATAGTACTTGTTCTAGTAGGGCTATATAGAATATTAGGTATATCCTTATTTTATTTAGTAGCTTTAGCTTAAATATAACTAGCGTAACTTCTTTCTTAATTTTATATAATCCTATCTTAACGTAGTCTAGTTTTAAACTTAGGCGCTTACTCTTAATAATTTTTTATAATAACTATACTTTTTCTCTTTCTCTAAATTAAAGTCTTTGTTTATACTTCTTATTATAGTATTTTACTATTTAATTATATAGGAATTCTATATCCTATTTTAGCTAATTATGTATATCTTTTAGTCTATTAGTAAAGTTTTCTCCTCTTAAAGACTAAGATACTTCTAGTTTTAGTATTCTATATATACTAAGGTTAAATCTATAGTTTATAAAAAAGAGTAATACTCTTATTACTATATTTTTTGCGCTATTATATACTAACTATACTATAGGTAGTAGCTATACCTAATTGTTCTAGTTGTAATTAAAGTAGTATCTTAGGTATTATTTTACTATCTAATTTATTTATTCTAATTATCTATCTATTTGTAGGTAATATACTATAGACATTATATATTTAATTCCTAATTACGCTATTATTATTCTTTATAGTTTTAATATAAATCTTATATTTCTATTTATAATAATCTTGTCTAGTAGTCTATATTAACTAATTATAGTTCTTAGAACTTAGTATATAGTAACTTCTATCCTACTTTTCTCCTTATATAATCTAAAGTATAAGTACTTTATAAGCTTATCTACTATTATTAGGATTCTATTATACTTAACTTCTAATATTAGGTTTTTTAACTTAGGTAATTTTATAATAAAGTCTATTAAAATAACTCTCTATAGTTATTCTAGTTCTTCTACTAGTTATAGTGTTCTATATAGTATATATCTACTATACTTATTTCTTTAATATTCTATACAATCTTGTAGTACTTCTATTACTAGTTGTCTTGCTCTTAGAATATAGTAGTCTTGTAGTAGTCTATCTAATATTTTTTTAATACCTTAGTAGCTATATACTAGTAATTTATAAAATTGTTATATAAATTCTCTTTAGATCTTTTTTAGGATATATATTCTTCTATAGGCTTAGGCTAGTCTTTCTTAGGTTTTTAGTTTCTCTATTTCTTTAGATATTTCTTATATTACTTTCTAAATCTATTCGTCTAGCTTACTACTTATTCTTTTAAGTGTTGCAGCTATTTTTAGTATATTTAAGACTAAGTATCCTTCTTTATTCTTAACTAGAACTATACTAGTAGCGTTTACTTCTTCTTATAAGTCTAGTCTTCTACTAAAGGCGTCTATAAATTAGTTATCTTTCCCTTTTATATATATAATTTCTATATTAAATATTAATAAAAACTCTTACTATATTGCGTATCTTTATAATAGTTCTTTATTTAGTATAAATCTTATAAGATTCTTATAATCTATACAGACCTTTAATTAGTATTTTACTCTTTATAGGTATACTCTCTATTATTTAAATACTTTATAGATTGCTAGTATCTCCTTATTATAGATTAGGTAATTAAGTTTTACTATTTTTATCTTCTTAGAGAAGTATTTAACTAGGTATTCCTTTTTAGTCTTTAAGTCTTCTTGTATTAGTACTATTCTATAGACTAAATTAGATACGTCTATTTTTACTATTACTAGTAGGTCTAGGTTGTATATTCTAATAACTAGGTTTCTTATAAATTTTCTCTTAATCTTATTAAATACTTTATTATATTCTTTTTTTTATTTAAATAGTATATCTTTCTTTATAAGTTTAGTTATTAGTTTTATATCTTTAAACTATCTTACTATTAGCTTTTTATAAAAGTTTACTAACCTATAAAATTATTATATTTTTTTTAGGTTTTTTATTGTTAGCTATTTATTAATTAACTTAATTTTCTCTAGATTAATGTAATAGGCTGCCTATTATCGACTATAGGCACCTAAAATAAAAGTTAGTAGATTAGGAGATAATAATAAAAGCTCTTGTTATAATCTATAATAACTATAAACAATAGAAGATGTTTTGTAACTATCTTGTATTAGCGTTCTATAGTTAAAAGATTAAATTACTAATACTATCTTAATAATACGTATCCTACTAACTATATACTTGTTATAATCTATAATCTATAGTTGCTAAAGATAGTAGATTGTAGATTGCCCTAATCTATAATCTATTAATACTAAGAATCTATAGATTATAGATTACCCTAGGTGTCCTAGTTATATATAGTTTCTTAATTAAGGTTGTTACCTTACTTGTCTTATACTTTGTTAGCGCCTAGATTAAGACTAATTAGTTCTATCTCGATTTCTTCTATTACACTTATAACACTATCTCCCTCTTTAGGTAGGTCCTAGTTTTCTTATCCTAGGGCTAGAGTTATTAGTCTAGTTTCTTTATTGATGTAGAGTTCTTTATCCTCTCTTATACTTATTTTATCTATACGTTGTTACTACTTTCTTACTAATTGCGTGTTACGCAATAGTATTAAAATATTTCTTTACTCCTATTATACTTCTCTTAAGTTAAACCTTAAATCCTTTCTTTATATTATTTCTATAAATAATAGTAGAGCTTATAAGGCGTATATTTATATAAATATGTATAGCTCTTGTAACGTATCTAGTATTTCTCTTTCTAAGTATAAGTTTATTACACTTATTTTTGCGTCTAGGCTTAATAATAATAGAGAAAGCTATTAACTAGACTTAAGAGAAATTACTATCTTAAATTATAGAGGCTAAAGCTAAGCGTAAGCGTATCTAAGAGCTTACGTAGAGTAAGCTAGTAAAGAATTAAGCTTATCTCTCTTGTCTTTGTAAGATAAAAGCCTTAAATAATAAGAAATTAGCTAAGTAGTTAGTAGCTCTAGAAGCTAAGCTAGACTTAGATAAGGCGTTTAATATTGCTGTAGTAGGTCCTATACTAGACGTCTCTATTGTCTCTCTATCTATTATTAGTAATGTTAGTTCTCTTAGTTTACTACTAGGCGTTCTAGAGGGTTTTAATTTTAGAACTCCTCTAATTTCTTAGAGTAATTAAGATTATCTTTTAGTTCCTATATTTTTTCTTATAGTTGTCCTTTTTCGTCTATACCTATCTATTCTACTAGGTAGTAGTTATTTCTATTATAGAACTAGTATTATAGGATTTCTTTAACTTCCTATTCTTCTTATTCTCTATACGTATCTACTTTATACACTAGTAGTTTTATATTTTATAGTACTTGTTCTAGTAGGGCTACGTAGAATATTAGGTATATCTTTATCTTGTTTAGTAGTTTTAATCTAAATATAACTAGTATAACTTCTTTCTTAATTTTATATAGTCCTATCTTAACGTAGTCTAGTTTTAAACTTAGGCGCTTACTCTTAATATTTTTTTGTAGTAACTATACTTTTTCTCTCTTTCTAAATTAGGGTCCCTCTTTATACTTTTTGTTGTAGTTCTTTGCTATACAATTGTATAGGAATTCTACGTCCTATCTTAGTTAATTGTGTATATCTTTAAGTCTATTAGCGAAGTTTTCTCCTCTTAGGGACTAAGATATCTAGTTTCTTAGTGTCTAGTATATATTAGGCTTAAATCTATAGTTTGTAAAGAAGAGTAATATTCTTATTACTATATTCTTTACGCTATTATATACTAGCTATGCTATAGGTAATAGCTATACCTAATTGTTCTAGTTATAGTTAAGGTAGTATCTTAAGTACTATTCTACTATCTAATTTATTTATTCTAACTATCTATCTATCTGTAGTCGATATGCTATAGATATTACGTATTGTATTCCTAATTGCGCTATTATTGTTCCCTATAGTTTTAATGTAAATTGTATATCTCTATCTATAATAATCTTGTCTAGTAGTCTATATTAGCTAATTACTATTCTTAGAACTTAGTATATAGTAACCTCTATCCTACTTTTCTCTTTATATAGTTAGAAGTATATATACTTTATAAGCTTATCTATTATTATTATAATTCTATTATACTTAACTCCTAATATTAGATCTTTAGACTTAGGTAACTTCGTAATAAAGTCTATTGTAATAACTCCCTATAGTTATTCTAGTATTTCTATTAGTTATAATATTCTATATAGTGCGTATCTATTGTACTTGTTCTTATAGTATTCTATATAGTCTTGTAGTACTTCTATTACTAGTTATCTTACTTTTAGAATATAATAATCTTGTAGTAGTCTATCTAATATTTTTTTAATTCCTTAGTAACTATATACTAGCAATTTATAAAATTATTGTATAAATTCTCTCTAAATTTTACTTAGAATATATATTCTTCTATAGGCTTATACAAATCCTTCTTAGATTTCTAGTTTCTTTATTTCTTTAGATACTTCTTGCGTTGTTTTCTAAATCTATTTATCTAGCTCGTTACTTATTCTTTTAAGTATTGCAGCTATTTTAGGTATATTTAGGACTAAATATCCTTTTTTGTTCTTAATTAGAACTATGCTAGTAGCGCTTACTTCTTCTTATAGGTCTAGTCTTCTACTAAGGGTGTCTATAAATTAGTTATCTTTCCCCTTTATATATATAATTTCTATATTAAACGTTAATAGGAACTCCTACTATCTTGTATAGCGTTGTAATAGTTCTTTATTTATTATAAATCCTATAAGATTCTTGTAGTCTGTATAGACTTTTGTCTAATATTTTACTCCTTATAGGTATACTCTCTATTATTTAAATACTTTATAGATTACTAGTATCTCCTTATCGTAGATTAGGTAGTTAAGTTCTACTATCTTTATCTTTTTAGAGAAGTATTTAACTAAATATTCTTTTTTAGTCTCTAGGTCTTCTTGTATTAGTACTATTCTGTAGACTAAGTTAAATATATCTATTTTTACTATTACTAGTAGGTCTAGGTTGTATATTCTAATAACTAGATTTTCTATAAACTTCTTCTTGATTTTATTAAATACTTTGTTGTATTCCTTTGTCTATTTAAATAGTGTGTCTTTCTTTATAAGTTTTATTATTAGTTCTATATCTTTAGACTATCCTATTATTAACTTTTTGTAAAAGTTAGCTAGCCTATAAAACTATTGTACCTCCTTTAGGTTCTTTAGAGTTAGCTATTTGTTAATTAATCTAATCTTTTCTAAGTTAATCCTAATTTTTCCTAGTTTAATAATAAATCTAAGGAAATCTATTTTCTTTATATAGAACTCGCATTTTCTTATTTTAAGAAATAATTTATTTTCTACTAGCTTCTCTAGTACTTTATATACGTGTTATACGTGTTCTTCTTCTATTTCTAAGAATATAAGGATATTATCTAGGTATACGAATGTAAATATATCTAAGTACTCTCTTAGTACTATATTAATTCTTTCTTAGAATACTACTAGAGCGTTTGTTAAGCTAAATAGTATAACTAGGTATTTATATAGTCTATACTATGTTCTAAACGCTATTTTCTACTTATCGCCTTTTTTAATTCTAATCTAATAGTAAGTATTTTAGATATCTAGTTTTGTAAAGATTCTTACTCTTCGTAGTCTATCTTATATTCTATCTATTTATAGTAGTAAGTATTAGTTCTTATTAGTAATTGCGTTAGTTTTTTTAAAATCTATATAGGGTCTCTTATTACTTATTCCTTTTTTATCTACAAATATTAATCTATATACTACTAAGGATTTAGATTCTCTTATCTATCCTTTCTTTATTGCGTTTTAGATAAACGCTTATTTAATTTTAGATTCTTCTTCTATTTTTTAGTATACTAGGCTCTATCCTGTATTTTTGCCTCCTTCTAATTCTATTAACAAGTCCTATAGTCGATGTTCTAGAAGGTAGTCTTCTAGTTCTATAAGCTATCTTTCCTATTTCTTATATTCTTTTAGGAATTCTCCTTTGTATATACTTATGTTAGCTTTTAATATGTCTATTTTACTATAACTAATTTTTTTAGTTTTCTAATTAATATGTAGGTTAGTTATTTATAACTATAGCATCCCTAATATAATATCTTGTTTATTGTTAATTATCGTTATATCTATAACTATATTCTTGATTTCTAGTCCTTCTAACTTTAGTGTTAAGGGTACTGTCTCGAACTGTATAGGTTCCTAGAATAGTTTTCCTTTAATTATACTTAATTGTTAAGGATATTTCTTTATTATATACTTTATTCTTTATATTTCTATAAACTTCTTTAATATAAAGTTTTTTGTAGCTCTACTATTAATTATTAGTTATACTTTTCTTCCTTAATATATACCTATCTTTGTAATGTATAGGCCTCTTATACCTTCTAGCTTTTCTTACTTTAGCGTTTTTGTAAATTGTCTATCTTTTTAGGGCTATAGCCCTATTTTAAGTTTATATTCTTTATATTTTAGATATTTATTATTTGTACATTTGTACTATAGTCCTCCTTAGACGCATTTCTTAGTTAGCTTAGGTCTAGGCCTTATTACTACGTATCTATCTTCTAGGATTATTTCCTATCCTTAGATATCTTCTACTATAATTACTCTTATATAGTCGTAGCCTCTTCTTCTTATACGCTATACGTTGTTATTTACTTTAGGGTTTCTATATATAATACAATTCTTATCTAGGTATAATATCTATAATACTTTAAAGTGTACTAGATGTTTTAGATCTATTATCTTGTTATCTCCTTCTTAGTACTTGTCTCTACTAGGTGTATCTATAGTTAGAATATAGTATACTACTAGTACTCTTAGTATATAGGCTTTATTAATCTATTGCGTCTTTTTTGCAAAGTATTACTATTCTCTTTATATAGGTATTCTTCTTACTACAACTATATATTACTTTATCTATTCTTAAAATAGTATAAACTTTATTTCTTTAGGATTGCGTTCTTTCTAGTCTTTGTACGCTTCCTCTATACTTATAACTATTAAGTATATCTAAACAAATCTCTATTCTTTGTTTTATTCCTCTATATCTATTATTATATAGCTATTATAGTTGTATATTATTAGCTAGGTATACTCTATACTTCTTATACTAACTTATCTCTTACTTCCTCTCTATCCTTTAGAGGTAGTCGTAGTAGTCTCTTTATCTAGTGCTAGTTCTTTAGCTTAGATTAATAGTGCTAGGGGTTCTTTCTCTTCGAAGTCTTCTATTAGTAGGTCTATTATTTAGGCTGTTTCTTCTAGCTAAGCTTTTATTCTTTCTTTTATTATAGCTGCTTTCTACCTCTATTATAAGAAGTATCCTACTCTCTATTTACTAGAAAGATATATATAGTAGTTGTCTTTATAATAAAAGGTCTAATAAAGTATTACGTGTTGTATTTCTTTACTCTTAGCTACTTTCTCCTAAGGTTTAGCCTGTGCTTATAGTGCTTCCTTCTTTTTCTTAGTTGTCTTTAACTAAATTTCTTTCTTTAGGTCCTTACTCTTATAGTCTTTTGTAAAGTGTCTTAGTTTCCTATATTTATAGTATACTATATCTCTTTTCTTTTGTAATTAGTAGTCTTTCGCGTAGTAGCCTAGCTTACTATAATTAAAGTATATAAAGTCTTTATTCTTCTTTTTCTTCTTATCTTTGTTAGCGTTAAGGATTATTAGGTCTCCTTTATTGTAGTTCTAGGTGTAACCTCTATACTTGTTCTTCTTCTATTCTTAAAGATCGTTATTAATTTAGATTACCAATTACTTTAGAGCTTCTAGTATTTATAGTTTCTCTATGTGTATTATTTTGTATTAAATCTTAGAGTTAAGTCCTTATTTAAATCGTAATATTAGGGCTAACTCGTTCTATTCTATATTTTGCGATAGTTATTTAAACTATAATATATACTTAGGAACACTCTAGCTTTGTATAAGCTTCTCTAGTTATTCTTTAGCTTGTTATATTACGTCTATATCTCTATACGCTACTCTTATTTGTTTAGTAAAGTATTTATAACTTCTAAAAATAGCTTTAGTTTTATCCTTCTAGGTTATTAGTAAATATATCGTGTAATCTATCTAGTAAGGTTTGTACTATCTTATTACGTCTTCTTCGAGGTATAATCTAATATATATTACCTTCTTTTCTTCTATATTAAAGTATAGTACTTATATATCTATCTAAAGTTGTACTAATATAATAAAGAGTCTTAAGTTCTTTTTTATTCTATTAAACTTCTTAAGAATAGGTATCTTTAGTAGTTTCTTTATTGCACTTGTTGCTAGGCGTTGTATAATTAGTTCTATCTAGTTCTATCCTTTAATAATAGCCTTAATTTATACCTTGTTTTACTTCGTATAATCTTATAGTTCTTTGTTCTACGTCTCTAAGGTATTAATTACTATTTTTATATCTTCTTTGTTGTTAATTAGTTAGTTAAGACGACCTTTAATTGTTTCTTATATAGTACTGTCTAATTCTAGACTACTCCTAAGGGCTTTACCTAATTATTTAGTTAAACTTTCTACTATCGTATTAGCTAGACTATACGCTACTTACGCTTTACTTCTCGCAATAACTAAATTAGTAAGGTATAATAGGCTGCCTGTTGTTAACTATAGGCACCTAAAATAGGAGTTAGTAGATTAGGAGATAATAACAAAAGCTCTTGTTATAATCTATAATAACTATAAATAATAGAAGATGTTTTGTAACTGTCTTATATTAGCGTTCTATAGTTAAAGGATTGAATTACTAATACTATCCTAATAATACGTATCCTACTAACTATATACTTGTTGTAATCTATAATCTATAGTTGCTAAGGATAGTAGATTATAGATCGCCCTAATCTATAATCTATTAATGCTAAGAATCTATAGATTATAGATTACCCTAGGTATCCTAGTTATATATAGTTTCCTAATTGAGGTTGTTACCTTACTCGTCCTATGCTTTGTTAGCGCCTAGATCGGGACTAATTAGTTTTATCTCGATTTCTTCTATTATACCTATAATAATTAATCTTAATCTTTCCTAGTTTAATAATAAATCTAAGGAAGTCTATTTCTTTTATATAGAATTTACATTTTCTTATTTTAAGAAATAGTTTACTTTCTACTAGTTTTTCTAGCACTTTGTATATATACTATACGTATTCTTCTTCTATTTCTAAGAATATAAGGATATTATCTAGGTATATAAATATAAATATATCTAAGTACTCTCTTAGTACTATATTAATTCTTTTTTAGAATACTACTAGTGCGTTTATTAAGCTAAATAGTATAACTAAGTATTTATATAGTTTGTATTATATTCTAAATACTATTTTCTACTTATTACTTTCCTTTATTCTAATCTAGTAGTAGGCGTTCTAGATATCTAACTTTGTAAAGATTCTTACTTTCTATAGCCTATCTTGTATTACGTCTATTTGTAGTAGTAGGTATTAGTTCTTGTTTATAATTGCGTTAGTTTTTCTAAAATCTACGTAGGGTCTTTTATTACTTATTCCCTTTTTATCTATAAATATAAGTCTATATGCTACTAAGGATTTAGATTCTTGTATCTATCTTTTTCTAGTTGCATTTTTAATAAATACTTATTTAACTTTAGATTCTTCTTCTATTTTTCTATAGACTTGGCTCTATCTTATATCTTTGTCTTCTTTTAGGTCTATTACTAAGTCCTATAGCTAATATTCTAGAAGGTTTTCTTTAGGTTCTATAAGTTGTTTTTCTTATTTCTTATATTCTTTAGGGAATTCTCCTTTGTAGGTGTTTATGTTAGCCTTTAATATGTCTATTCTATAGTAATTAATCTTTTTTATTTTCTAATTACTATAGGGGTTAGTTATCTATAACTATAGTATCTCTAGTATTATATCTTACTTATTATTAATTATTATTATATCTATAACTATATTCTTAATTATTATCCTTTCTAGTTCTAATATAGAGGGAGTTGTTTCGAACCTAATAAGTTCCTAGAATAGTTTTCTTTTAATTATACTTAGTTATTAAGGGTATTTCTTTATTATATAACGTATTCTTTATATCTCTATAAACTTCTTAGATATAAAGTTCCTTGTAGCTCTACTATTAATTATTAGTTATACTTTCCTTTCTTAGTATATACCTATTTTTGTAATGTGTAAGCCTCTTATACCTTCTAGCTTTTCTTACTTAGGTAATTTTATAAATTGTCTATCTTTCTAAGGCTATAGCCCTACTTTAAGTTTATATTCCTTATATTTTAGATATTTATTATACTTGTATTTATACTATAGTCCTCCTTAGACGCATTTTTTAGATAATTTTAGTCTTAGTCTTACTACTAAGTATCTATCTTCTAAGGTTATTTCCTATCCTTAAATATCTTCTACTAGAATTACTCTTATATAATTATAGCCTTTTCTTCTTATAAGCTATACGTTGTTATTTACTTTAAGGTTCTTATATATAATATAGTTTTTATCTAGGTATAATATCTATAATACTTTAAAATATACTAGATGTTTTAGATCTATTATTTTGTTATCTCCTTCCTAGTATTTGTCTCTTCTAGGTGTATCTATAGTTAGGATATAGTATACTACTAGTACTCTTAGTATATAGGCTTTATTAATCTATCGCGTTTCTTTTATAAAGTATTACTATTTTCTTTATATAGGTATTCTTCCTACTATAACTATATATTACTTTATCTATTCTTAAAATAGTATAAACTTTATTTCTTTAGGATTGCGTTCTTTCTAGTCTTTATACGCTTCCTCTCTACTTATAACTATTAAGTATATTTAAATAAATCTCTAGTCTTTATTTTATTCCTCTATTATACAGCTATTATAGCTATATATATCTAGCTAGGTATACTTTGTACTTCTTATACTAACTTATCTCTTACTTCCTTATAGTCCTTTAGAGGAGGCTATAGTAGTCTCTTTATCTAGTACCTATTCTTTAGCCTAGATTAGTAGTACTAAGGGCTCCTCCCCTTCTAGGTCTTCTACTAGTAGGTCTATTACGTGTACTATTTCTTCTAGCTACGCTTTTATTCTTTCTTTTATTACTACTACTCTATTTCTCTATTATAGAAAGTATCTTACTCCTTACTTACTAGAAAGATATATATTGTAGTTATCTCTATAATAAAAGGTCTAGTAAAGTATTATATATTATATTTCTTTACTCTTAGCTACTTTCTCTTAGGGTTTAGCCTATACTTATAGTACTTCTTTCTTCTTTTTAGTTATCTTTAACTAGGTTTCTTTCTTAAGATCTTTGCTTCTATACTTTTTAACAAAGTATTCTAGTTTCCTACATTTATAATATACTATATCTTCTTTCTTCTAAGATTAGTAGTTTTTTATATAGTAGCCTCTCTTACTATAGTTAAAGTACGTAAAGTCTTTATTCTTTTTTTTCTTTTTATCCTTGTTTACGTTAAGGGTTATAGGGTCTCTAGTATCCTAGTTTCTAGTTTAGCTACTATATTTATTCTTCTTCTATTCTTAGAAATTGTTATTAATTTAGATTACCTATTACTTTAAAGCTTCTAGTATCCTAGGTTTCTCTATATATATTATTTTGTATCGGATTTTTACGTTTAATCCTTGTTTAAATTGTAATATTAGGGCTAATTCGTTCTATTCTATATTTTAACTTAGTTATTTAAATTATAATACGTATTTAGGAACACTCTTACTTTATATAAGCCTCTCGAGTTTTTCTTTAGCTTATTAGGTAATATCTATATCCCTAAATGCTACTCTTATTCGTTTAGTAAAGTATTTATAACTTCTAAAAATAGCTCTAGTTTTGTCTTTCTAGGTTATTAGAGAGTATATTGTATAGTCTATCTAGTATAGTTTATACTATCTTATTGCATCTTCTTTAAGGTATAGTCTAATGTATATTACCTTCTTTTCTTCTATATTAAAGTATAGTACTTATATATCTATCTAGAGTTGTGCTAACGCTATAAAGGGTCTTAATTTTTCCCTTATTCTGTTAAACTTCTTAAGTACTAGTATCTTAGGTAGCTTCTTAGTTGCGCTTATCTCTAGTTGTTAGGTAATTAGTTCTATCTAGTTCTATTCTTTAATAATAGCCTTAATTTGTGCTTTATTCTATTTTAAATAATCCTATAGTTTCTTGTTCTATATTTCTAAGGCTTTAATTACTATTTTTATATCTTCTTTTTTAGAGATTAGGTTATTTATGTGTTCTCTAACTACCTTCTATATAGTATTATCTAACTCGTAACTACTTATAGGTGCTTTAGCTACTTGTTTAGTTAAACTTTCTACTATCGTGTTAGCTAGACTGTGCGCTACTTACGCTTTGCTTCTCTTAGTAACTAAATTAGCAAGGTGTAACAGGCCTCCTATCGTCGACTATAGGTACCTATCTTAGGAGGTTAGTAGATTAGGAGATAATAACAAAAGCTTATACTATAATCTATAATAGACTATAAACAATAGAAGATGTTTTACAACTATCTTGTGTTAGCGTTCTATAGTTAAAGGATTAAATTACTAATACTATCCTAATAATAGGTATTATATTAACTATATACTTATTCTAATCTATTTATATAATACTATAGATCGTTACTAATCTATTTGCACGTAATTATAGATTACTACTACGCGTCCTAGTTGTAGGTAGTTTCCTAATTAAGGTTATTACCCTACTCGTCCTATGCTTCGTTAGCACCTAAGTCGAGACTAATTAGTTCTATCTCGATTCCTCTTGTTACTCCTATAATAACTACCCTATAATATAGAACTAGACTTAGAACTCTTACTATATATTATTAACTTATACCTAATAGAAGAATTACTAGATATAGCGTACTTAGAAGACTACTCTACAAAATACTAAGTAAAGGCGTATTCTTAGTTTTCTCTCTAAAACTCTTACGCTTTAGGAATTAGAAGCTCTTACTAGATTAAGACTTACTATAGCTAATCTCTATTATTATTACTAATAAAGAAACTAGTAGTATATATAAAGAATACTTAGTAGAAGCTATCTTAGACGTACGCTTTAAAGAGCGTAGAAAATATATAAAATAGTACTACCTAGTCTACTAGACTAGCTATAATAAACCTATATAGGAGCTAGTAGAAGAATTTATAAAATATAAAG
>JALNQF010000711.1:0-16041 GCA_028456385.1 Ophiosphaerella korrae | reverse complement strand
TCTTTATAGCACTTATTACTAGGCGTTGTATAATTAGCTCTATTTAATTCTACCCTTTAATAATAGCTTTAATCTATACCTTGTTTTATTTTACGTAATCCTATAGTTCTTTATTTTGCGTTTCTAAAGCGTTAATTACTATCTTTATATCTTCTTTATCTAAGATTAGATTATTAATTTAGTCTTTAATTGTTTCCTATATAGTGCTATTAGACTTATAACTACTCTTAGGGGCTTTACTTGTTTTAGTTAAACTTTCTACTATTATATTAGCTAGACTATACATTACTTACACTTTACTTCTTGTAATAACTAAATTAGTAAGGTATTGTAGGTATTACTAGGGTCGACTACCTAATACCTAATTAGGAGTTAGTAGATTAAGAGATAATAACAAAAGTTTGTATTAGAATCTATAATAACTATAAATAATAGAAGATATTTTGCAACTATCTTATATTAGCGTTCTATAGTTAAAGGATTAAATTACTAATACTATCTTAATAATGCGCATTACTACTAACTATATACTTATACTTCTTAGCTAGCTTTGTACTTTATGTTTGCTAAGATTGTAAATCGCGAATTTATTACGTATATAAATTCGTGCTTTGTATTTGCTAAGATCGCGAATCGCGAATTTATTACGTATCCTTATTGTAGTTAGCTTCCTAGTTAAGTTTGTTGCCCTACAGGTCGTATATGTTGTTATTATCTGTAGTAGGGCTAATTAGTTTAAATTAGCTTTCCCTTGTTACTACTATAACATCTATCTATAATAATCTTGTCTAGTAGTCTATATTAACTAATTACTATTCTTAGAACTTAGTATATAGTAACTTCTATCCTACTTTTCTCTTTATATAGTTAGAAGTACGTATACTTTATAAATTTATCTACTATTATTAGGATTCTATTATATTTATCTCTTAATATTAGGTCCTTAGACTTTAGTAGCTTCGTAATAAAGTTTATTATAATAACTCTCTATAGTTATTGTAGTACTTCTACTAGTTATAATATTCTATATAGTACGTATCTATTATATTTATTCTTATAGTATTCTATATAGTCTTGTAATACTTCTATTACTAGTTATCTTACTTTTAGAATATAATAGTCTTGTAGTAGTCTATCTAATATTTTTTTAATTCCTTAGTAACTATATACTAGTAATTTATAGAATTATCTTATAAATTCTCTCTATATCTTACTTAGAATATATATTCTTCTATAGGCTTATATAAATCTTTTTTAGATTTCTAATTTCTTTATTTCTTTAGCTACTTCTTACGTTGTTTTCTAAATCTATTTGTCTAGCTTATTATTTATTCTTTTAAGTGTTACAGCTATCTTAGGTATATTTAAGACTAAATATCCTTCTTTATTCTTAACTAGGACTATACTAGTAGTGCTTACTTCTTCTTATAAGTCTAGTCTTCTACTAAGGGCGTTTATAAACTAGTTGTCTTTTCTTTTTATATATATAATTTCTATATTAAATATTAATAGGAATTCCTACTATCTTGTATATTATTATAATAGTTCCTTATTTATTATAAATCCTATAAGATTCTTATAGTTAGTATAGACCTTTATTTAATACTTTACTCCTTATAAGTATACTTTCTATTATTTAAATAATTTATAGATTACTAGTATTTCTTTATTATAGATTAGGTAGTTAAGTTCTACTATCTTTATTTTCTTAGAGAAGTATTTAACTAAGTACTTCTTCTTAGTTTCTAGGTCTTGCTGTATTAGTACTATGCTATAGACTAAGTTAGATATATCTATTTTTACTATTACTAGTAGGTCTAGGTTATATATTCTAATAGTTAGGTTTTCTATAAACTTCTTTTTAATTTTATTAAATACTTTATCGTATTCTTTTATCTATTTAAATAGCGTATCTTTTTTTATAAGTTTTGTTATTAGTTCTATATCTTTAGACTATCTTACTATTAACTTTCTATAAAAGTTAGCTAGCCTATAAAATTATTATACTTCTTTTAGGTTTTTTAGTGTTAGCTATTTGTTAATTAATCTAATCTTTTCTAGGTTAATCTTAATTTTTCCTAGTTTAATAATAAATCTAAGGAAATCTATTTCTTTTATATAGAATTTGTATTTTCTTATTTTAAGAAATAGTTTATTTTCTACTAGTTTCTTTAATACTTTGTGTACGTGTTATACGTATTCTTCCTCTATTTCTAAGAATATAAGGATATCGTCTAAGTATATAAATATAAATATATCTAAGTACTCTCTTAGTACTATATTAATCCTTTCTTAGAATACTACTAGTGCGTTTATTAAGCTAAATAGTATAACTAAATATTTATATAGTCTATACTATATTCTAAATACTATTTTCTATTTATTACCTTCTTTAATTCTAATCTAATAGTAGGCGTTTTAGATATCTAGTTTTGTAAAGATCTTTACTTTTTATAGTCTATCTTGTATTTTATCTATTTATAGTAGTAGGTATTAGTTCTTGTTTATAATTACGTTAGTTTTTCTAAAATCTACGTAAAGTCTTTTATTATTTATCTCTTTCTTGTCTATAAATATAAATCTATATACTACTAAGGATTTAGATTCTCTTATTCATCTTTTTTTTATTGTAGTCTAGATAAACGTTTATTTAATCTTAGATTCTTCTTCTGTTTTTTAGTAGACTAGGCTCTATCCTAAGTTTTTTCCTTCTTCTAGTTTTATCGCTAAGTCCTATAGTTAATATTCTAGAAGGTAGTCTTCTAGTTCTATAAGCTATTCTTCTTATTTCTTGTATTCTTTAGAGAATTCTCTTCTATAAGTATTTATATTAGCTTTTAATATATCTATTTTATAGTATTTAATTTGTTCTATTCTCTAATTAATATATAGGTTTGTTATTTATAACTATAGTATACCTAATATTATATCTTGTTTATTATTAATTGTTGTTATATCTATAACTATATTCTTAATCTCTAGTCTTTCTAGTTTTAGTGTTAAAAGTACTATTTTAAACTATATAGGTTCTTAGAATAGTTTTCTTTTAATTATACTTAACTATTAAGAGTACTTCTTTATAATATACTTTATTCCTTATATCTTTATAAATTTCTTTAATATAAAGTTTCTTGTAGCTCTACTATTAATTATTAATTATACTTCTTTTTCTTAGTATATACTTGTCTTTATAATATATAGGCCTCTTATACTTTCTAGCTTTTTTTACTTTAGCAACTTAGTAAATTATCTATTTTTCTAGAGCTATAGGCCTACCTTAAGTTTATATTCTTTATATTTTAGATACTTATTATATATATATTTATACTATAGTCCTCCTTAGACGCATTTCTTAGATAGTTTTAGGCTAGGTCTTACTACTACGTATCTATCTTCTAGGATTATTTCTTATCCTTAGATATCTTCTACTAGGATTACTCTTATATAGTTATAGCTTCTTCTTCTTATAGGCTATACGTTGTTATTTATTTTAAGGTTCCTATATATAATATAATTCTTATCTAAGTATACTAACTATAATACTTTAAAGTATACTAGATACCTTAGATCTATTATTTTATTATCCCCTTCTTAGTACTTGTCTCTCCTAGGTATGTCTATTATTAGGATATAGTATACTACTAGTACTCTTAGTATATAGGCTTTATTAATCTATTGTATTTTTCTTACAAAGTACTACTACTCTTTTTCTATAAGTATTTTTCCTACTATAACTATATATTACTTTATCTATTCTTAGAATAGTATAAATTTTATTTCTTTAGGATTACGTTTTTTCTAGTCTTTATACACTTCCTCTATACTTATAACTATTAAGTATATTTAAACGAACTTCTATTCTTTATTTTATTCTCTTATATCTATTATTATATAGCTATTATAGCTATATATTATTAGCTAAGTATACTCTATAACTTTTATACTAACCTATTTCTTACTTTCTTATAGTTCTTTAAAAGAAGCTGTAGTAGTCTCTTTATCTAGTGCTAGTCCTTTAGCCTAGATTAATAGTACTAGGGGCTCTTCCCTTTCTAAGTCTTCTATTAGTAGGTCTATTACTTAGGCTATTTCTTTTAACTAAGCTTTTATTCTTTTCTTTATTACTACTACTTTGTATCTCTATTATAAGAAGTATCTTACTCTCTATTTACTAGAAAGGTGTATATAGTAGTTGTCTTTGTAATAAAAGGTTTAATAGAGTATTATATATTATATTTCTTTACTCCTAGCTACTTTTTCCTAAGGTTTAACTTATACTTATAGTGCTTCCTTCTTTTTCTTAATTATTTTTAACTAAGTTTCTTTCTTTAGGTCCTTACTTTTATAATCTTTTATAAAATATCTTAGTTTCCTATATTTATAGTATACTATATCCTTCTTCTTTTATAATTAGTAGTTTTTTGCGTAGTAGCCTTTCTTACTATAGTTAAAGTACGTAAAGTCTTTATTCTTCTTTTTCTTCCTATCCTTATTAGCGTTAAGGACTATTAGGTCTCCCTTATTGTAGTTCTAGGTGTAACTTCTATATTTATTCTTCTTCTATTCTTAAAGATTATTGTTAATTTGTATTACCTATTGTTTTAGAGCTTCTAGTGTTTATAGTTTTTCTATATATATTATCTTGTATTAGATTTTAGAGTTTAATCCTTGTTTAAATCGTAATATTAAGGCTAACTTATTCTATTCTATATTTTGCGATAGTTATTTAAACTATAATATATATTCTAGAATACTTTTGTTTTGTATAAGTTTTTTAAGTCTCTCTTTAGCTTATTATGTAATATCTATATCTCTAAATACTACTCTTATTTGTTTAGTAAAGTATTTATAACTTCTAAAGATAGCTCTAGTCTTATCTTTCTAGGTTATTAGAGAGTGTGTCGTGTAATCTATCTAGTAGGGTTCGTACTATCTTATTACGTCTTCCTTGAGGTGTAATCTAATATATATTACCTTCTTTTCTTCTATATTAAAGTGTAGTACTTATATATCTATCTAAAGTTATACTAATATAATAAAAGGTCTTAGTTTCTCTCTTGTTCTATTAAACTTTTTAAGAATAGGTATCTTAGGTAGTTTCTTTATAGTACTTATCTCTAATCTTTAGGTAATTAATTCTATTTAGTTCTAGCCTTAGATAATAGCCTTCATTTATACCTTGTTTTATTTCGCGTAATCTTATAGTTCCTTATTCTACGTTTCTAGGGCATTAATTACTATTTTTATATCTTCTTTATCGTCGATTAACTAGTTAAGACGACCTTTAATTGTTTCCTATACAGTACTATCTAATTTAGGACTACTCCTAGGGGCTTTACTTATCTTAGTTAAACTTTCTACTATTATATTAGCTAGACTATACGTTACTTACGCTTTACTTCTCGCAATAACTAAATTAGCAAGGTGTAACGTAGTTACCTATTATTAACTATAGGTACTTATATTAGAGTTAGTAGATTATAAGGTAATATTAAAAGCTTATATAGAGATCTATAATAACTATAAATAATAAAAGATGTTTTGCAACTATCTTGTATTAGTATTCGATAGTTAAAAGATTAAATTACTAATACTATCCTAATAATATATATCCTTACTAATTATATACTCGTTGTAATCTATAATCTATAGTTACTAAGATTAGTAGATTATAGATTGTCCTAATCTATAATCTATTAATACTAAGAGTCTATAGATTATAGATTAGCCTAGGTGTCCTAGTTATGTGTAGTCTCCTAATTAAGATTATTACCTTGCTCGTCCTATACTTCGTTAGCACCTAAGTTAGGACTAATTAGTTCTATCTCGATTTCTTCTATTACACCTATAATAGTATTCTTCTTCTATATCTAAGAATATAAGGATATTATCTAGGTATATAAATATAAATACGTCTAAGTACTCTCTTAGTACTATATTAATTCTTTCCTAGAATGCTACTAGTGCGTTTATTAATCTAAAGGGTATAAATAGGTATTTGTATAGTTTATATTACGTTCTAAATACTATTTTCTATTTATTACCTTCTTTAATTCTAATTTAATAGTAAGCGTTTTAGATATCTAGTTTTATAAAGATCTTTACTTTCTATAGTCTATTTTATATTTTATCTCTTTATAGTAAGAGATATTAATTCTTACTTATAATTACGTTAGTCTTTTTAAAATCTATATAAGGTCTCTTATTATCTATTCCTTTTTTGTCTATAAATATAAGTCTATCTACTACTAAGGATTTAAATTCTTATATCTATACTTTTCTTATTTTATTTTTAATAAATACTTATTTAATTTTAGATTCTTCTTTAGTCTTCCTATAAACTAGGCTCTATCCTACGTCTTTATCTTTTATTAGTTCTATTACTAAGTCCTATAGCTAATATTCTAGATAATAGTCTTTAGGTTCTATAAGCTATTTTTCCTATTTTTTATATTCTTTAGGAAATTTTTCTTTATAGGTATTTATATTAGCTTTTAATATACTTATTTTATAGTAGTTAATTTTTCTTATTCTCTAATAAATATATAGGTTAGTTATTTATAACTATAGTATTCCTAGAATTATATTTTATTTATTATTAATTATTGTTATATATATAATAATATTTTTAATTATTATTCTTTCTAGTTCTAATATAGAGAGAACTATTTTAAACCTAATATATTCTTAGAATAGTTTTCCTTTAATTATATTTAGTTATTAAAGGTATTTCTTTATTATATAACGTATTTCTTATATTTCTATAAACTTTTTTAATATAAAGTTTCTTATAGCTCTACTATTAATTATTAGTTATACTTTCTTTCCTTAGTATATACCTTTTTTTGTAATATATAGGCCTCTTATACTTTCTAGCTATTTTTACTTAGGTAGTTTTATAAATTATCTATCTTTCTAAAGCTATAGCTCTACTTTAAGCTTATATTTCTTATATTTTAGATATTTATCGTACGTATATTTATACTATAGTCCTCTTTAGACGTATTTCTTAGATAGTTTTAGCTTTAGCCTTACTACTAGGTATCTTTCTTCTAGTATTATTTCTCCTCCTAAGATATCTTCCTCTAGAATTACTCTTATATAATTATAGCCTTTTCTTTATATAAGCTATATACTATTATTTACTTTTAGATTCCTATATATAATATAATTCTTATCTAAGTATAATAGCTATAATACTTTAAAGTATACTAAGTGTTTAGAGTTTATTATTTTATTATCTCTTTCCTAGTATTTATCTTTTCTAGGTATATCTATAGTTAGGATATAGTATACTACTAGTATCCTTAGTATATAGGCTTTATTAATCTATTACGTTTTTCTTATAAGGAACTACTATTCTCTTTATATAGGTATTCTTTTTACTATAACTATATATTACTTTATCTATTCTTAAAATAGTATAAACTTTATTTCTTTAAGATTACGTTCTTTCTAGTCTTTATACACTTCTTCTATACTTATAACTAGTAAGTATTTCTAGATAAACTTCTATTATTTATTTTATTCCTCTATATTTATTATTATATAGCTATTATAGCTATATTTAGTTAACTAAGTGTATTCTATACTTTTTATACTAACTCTTTTTTTACTTTTTTATAATCCTTTAGAAGAAGCTATAGTAGTTTCTTTATCTAGTACTATTTCTTTAGCCTAAATTAATAGTATCTAAGGCTTTTCTCCTTTTAAGTCTTCTATTAGTAGGTCTATTATATATACTATTTCTTCTAGATATACTTTTATTCTTTCTTTTATTACTACTACTCTATTCTTTTATAGAAAATATCTTACTTCTTACTTACTAGAAAAATATATTTAGTAGTTATCTTTATAATAAAAGGTCTAGTAGAGTATTATATATTATAGTTCTTTACTCCTAGCTACTTTTTCTTAAGGTTTAATTTATACTTTTAGTACTTTTTACTTTTAGTTATCTTTAACTAATCTTCTTTATCTTTTTTATAGTTTTTACTTCTATAGTCTTTTATAAAGTATTCTAGTTTTTTAAATTTATAATATACTATATTATTTTTCTTTTATAATTAGTAGTCTTTTATATAGTAGTCTTTCTTACTATAGTTAAAGTACGTAAAGTCTTTATTTTTATTTATTTTTTCTATCTTTATTAGTGTTAAGGATTATAGAGTCTCTAGTATCCTAGTTTCTAAGTTAGCTTCTATACTTATTCTTCTTCTATTCTTAAAGATTATTATTAATTTATATTACCTATTATTTTAGAGCTTCTAGTATTCTTAGTTTTTCTATATAAATTATTTTGTATTAGATTTTTATATTTAGTCCTTGTTTAAATTATAATATTAAAGCTAATTTATTCTATTCTATAATTTATAATAGTTATTTAAACTATAATATATATTTAAGAATACTCTTGCTTTATATAAGACTTTTAAGTTTTTCTTTAGCTTATTAGGTAATATTAGTATCTCTAAATACTACTCTTATTTATTTAGTAAAGTATTTATAACTTCTAAAGATAGCTTTAGTCTTGTTTTTTTATATTATTAAGGTGTATATTATATAGTCTATCTAGTAAGGTTTAAACTATCTTATTATATCTTCTTTAAGGTATATTCTAATATATATTACCTTTTTCTCTTCTATATTAAAGTATAGTACTTATATATCTATCTAGAGTTATACTAATACTATAAAGGGTTTTAGTTTTTCTCTTATTCTATTAAATTTCTTAAGTATAGGTATCTTAGGTAGTTTCTTTATTACGCTTATCTCTAGTCTTTAGATAATTAGTTCTATTTAGTTCTAACCTTTATTAATAGCTTTAATTTATACTTTATTTTACTTTAAGTAGTCTTGTAGTTCTTTATTCTACGTTTCTAAAGTATTAATTACTATCTTTATATTTTCTTTTTCTAAGATTAAGTTATTTATATATTGTCTAATTACCTTCTATACTATATTATCTAATTTATAACTACTTATAAGTACCTTAGCTACTTTTTAGTTAAACTTTCTACTATTATATTAGCTAGACTATACGCTACTTATACTTTACTTCTTGTAATAACTAAATTAGTAAGGTATAATAGGGTTACTAGGGTTAACTTCCTAATAACCTCTATAGTTATTAGTAGATTAAGAGTTAATAATAAAAGCTCGTGTTATAATTAGTAATAACTATAAATAATAGTTAATTTATATATATAATATTAAGTATTACTATTCTAGGTTAAAGATTAGATTACTAATACTATCCTAATAATACGTATTATTACTAATTATATATTCCTACTAATCTATTAATCTATTACTTATATCTAGTTTTAGTAACTATAGATTAAGGATTACTAATCTATTAATTTATATTTATATTTTATCTATATACTTAATAGATTAAGGAATTACTTATATATCTTAATTGTAAGTAGTTTTCTAATTAAAGTTATTACTCTACTTATCCTATACTTTGTTAGTACTTAAGTTAGGACTAATTAGTTCTATCTCGATTTCTCTTATTACTAGCGTAATAAATATAGAGTTAGTAAATATATATACTATTAAGAGAGTATTAGTAATCTAATGTCTAACCTAGAATACTAATACTTAATATTATATATATAAATTAATTATTATTTATAGTTATTACCTAATTATAATATAAGCCTTAACTATTAACTTTTAATTTACTAATACTTCTAATAGTTACTAGTAGTTAATAAGAGGTAACCTATTATACCTTACTAATTTTAGTTATTAGAAAGAGTAAAAAGTAAGTAGTATATAGTCTAAGCTAATATAATAGTAGAAAGTTTAACGAAAAAAAAAAGTAAAGTACTTCTAAGTAGTTATAAGTTAGATAGAACTAACTAGGTAGTAGTTAAGATATACTTAAATAACCTAATTACTAAGAAAAAAGATATATAACTAATAATTAATACTCTAGAAATATAGAATAATAAACTATAAAATTATATTAACTAAAATAAAGCTTAGATTAAAGCTATTATAAAGAAATAAAATAGAATAGAATAAATTACTTATAGACTTAAAAATCTTTACTTAAAAAGTTTAATAAAATAAAATAAAAAAATAAAACTCTATATAGTATTAGTATAACTTTAGATTAATATATAAGTACTATACTTTAATACTAAAGAAAAAAAGTAATATATATTAGGATATACTTTAAAGAAAATATAATAAGATAGTTTAAACTTTACTAGATAAACTATATACTATATACTTTAAGAATATAAAAAAAATAAAATAAAAGCTATCTTTAGAAATTATAAATACTTTATAAAATAAATAATATTAGTATTTAAAGATATAGATTTTACTTAATAAGCTAAAGAAAAGCTTATATAGCTTAAATAATATAAAAGTATTCTAAAATATATATTATAATTTAAATAATTATCTTAAAATATAAAATAAAATAAACTATCCTTAATATTAATGTTTAAATAAAGACTAAGAAAAAAGATCTAAAATAAGTTAATTTTAATAAAAAAACTAAGAATACTAGAAGCTTTAAAAAAATAAGTAATATAAGTATATAATAACTTTTAAAAATAGAAAATAAATAAGTATTATAAATAACCTAATAAATATAATAGAAAAAACCTTATAGTCTTTAATACTAATAAAAATATAATAAAAAATATAAATTAAAACTATATATACTTTAACTAGAGTAAGAAAGGCTACTATATAAAAGATTATTAGTTAAAAAAAAAGATATAGTATATTAAAAATATAAAAAACTAAAATACTTTATAAAAGACTATAAAAGTAAAAACCTAAAAAATAAAATCTAGTTAAAGATAACTAAAAATAAGAAAAAAATATAAAAATTAAAAGCTAAACTTTAGAAATAAGTAGTAACAAGTAAAGAATAGTAATATATAATACTTTATTAGACCTTTTATAATAATAATAACTACTATATATATCTTTTTAGTAAATAAAAAGTAAAATAGTTCTTATAGAAGAATAAAGTAGTAGTAATAAAAGAAAAAAAAAACTTAAGTATAAATAAAAGATATAATAATAGACTTACTAGTAGAAGATCTAGAAAGGAAAGAGCTTTAAATACTATTAACCTACGCTAAAAAACTAGTATAAAATAAATAAACTACTATAGTTACTTTTAATAGAATATAAAGAGATAAAAATTAAACTAATATAAAAAGTATAGAGTATACCTAGTTAAATATATATAGTTATAATAGCTATATAATAATTAATATAGTAGAATAAAATTAAGAATAGAAGTTTATTTTAAAATACTTACTAGTTATAAGTATAGAGAAAGTATATAAATACTAAAAAGAATACAATTTTAAAGATAGAAAATTTATAATATTCTAGAAATAGATAAAGTAATATATAGTTATAGTAAGAAAAATACTTATATAAAGAGAATAGTAGTACTTTATATAAAAGATATAATAGATTAATAACGCTTATATACTATATATACTAATAGTATACTATATTTTAGTAATAATAAGACTTAGTATAAATAAGTACTAAGTAAAAGATAATTAAAGAATAAATCTAGAATATCTAGTATACTTTAAAATATTATAAGTATTGTATTTAAATATAAACTATTACTTATATAATAAACTAAAAGTATATAACTATATATAGCTAGTAAAAATAAAGAATATAAGTATATAAAAGTAATTATAAAAAAAGATATCTAAAGTTAAAAAATAAATAAAATACTTAATAAAGAGTATATAGTAATTAAATAAGGTCTAAAACTATTTAAGAAATATATTTAAAGAAGACTATAGTATAAATATATATATAATAAATATCTAAAAAATAATAACTATAAATATAAAGTAAAGTAATAGCTTTAGAAAAATAGATAATTTATAAAATTACCTAAGTAAAAATAACTAAAAAGTATTAGAAGCTTATATATTATAAAAATAAGTATATATTAAAAAAAAGTATAAGTAATAATTAATAGTAGAGCTATAAAGAACTTTATATTAAAGAAGTTTATAGAAGAATAAAGAATAAAGTATATAATAAAGAAGTACTTTTAATAATTAAGTATAATTAAAAGAAAACTATTCTAAGAACCTATTAGGTTTAAAATAGTACTTTCTATATTAAAACTAGAAAGGTTAAAGATAAAGAATATAGTTATAGATTTAATAATAATTAATAATTAATAAGACGTAATATTAGGTATACTATAGTTATAGTTAACTAACCTAAGAATAAATTAGAGTATAAAAAAAATTAACTACTATAAGAAAAATATATTAAAAGCTAATATAACTATATATAAAGGAGAATTCCTAGAATAATATAAAAAATAAGAAAAATAGCTTATAGAACCTAAAGATTACGTTCTAGATTATTAGCTATAGGACCTAGTAATAAACTTAGAAGAAATAAAAAACGTAGGATAGAGCCTAGTTTATAAGAAAACTAATAAAAAATAAAAAATTAAGTAAGTACTTACTTAAAATATAATCTAAAAAGGATAGTTATAAGAATCTTAATTATTAGTAGTATATAGACTTATCTTTATAGATAAAAAAAAATAAAAGATAAATATAATTATAAATAAAAACTAATAACTTCTACTATATATAGATAAAATATAAGATAAGCTATAAAAGGCGTAAATATTTACAAAATTAAATATCTAAAATACTTACTACTAGATTAGAATTAAGAAAGGCTATAAATAGAAAATAGTATTTTAAATATAATATAAACTATTTAAATATATAGTTATACTCTTTAGATTAATAAACGTACTAGTAGTGTTCTAAGAAAGAATTAATATAGTCTAAAGAAAATAATTAGATATATTTATATTTATATACCTAGATAATATCTTTATATTTTTAGAAATAGGAAAAAAATACGTATAATATATATGTAAAGTACTAGAAAAGCTAGTAAAGAATAAATTATTTTTTACGATAAGAAAATATAAGTTCTATATAAAAGTAATAGACTTCCTTAGCTTTATTATTAAACTAGAGAAAATAAAGAATAACTTAAATAAGATTAAAGTAATTTAAGAATAACTAATACTAAAAAACTTATAAAAAGTATAATAGTTTTATAAGTTAGTAAACTTTTATAAAAAGCTAATAGTAAAATAGTTTAAGTTAATAAAACTATTAATAGAACTTATAAAGAAAAATATACTATTAAAATAGACTTAGGAATATAAAGAAGTATTTAACTAGATTAAATAAAAGTTTATAGAAAACCTAGTTATTAGAATATATATTTTAGAGCTACTAGCTATAGTAAAAATAGATATATTAAACTTAGTCTATAAAATAGTACTAATACAAGAAAACTAAACTATAAGATAAGAATACTTAGTTAAATACTTCTTTAAGAAAATAAAGCTAGTAGAGCTTAACTACTTAATCTATAATAAAAAGTATACTTATAAAAAGTAAAGTATTAAATAATAGTCTATATAAAATATAAGAATCTTATAAAATTTATAATAAATAAAGACTTATTATAATAATATATAAGATAGTAAGAATACTTATTAATATTTAATCTTAAAATTATATATATAAAAAGTAAAGATAACTAATTTATAGATACTTTTAGTAGAAGACTAGACTTATAAGAGAAAGTAACTACTACTAGTATAGTTTTAATTAAGAATAAAGATAGATATCTAGTTCTAAATATACTTAAAATAGCTATAATACTTAAGAAAAAGAGTAGTAAGCTAGATAAATAAATCTAGAAAGAAATAAAAAAAGTTTCTAAAGAAATAAAAAAGCTTAAAATCTAAAAAAAACTTATAAAAACTTAAAGAAGAATATATATTCTAAATAAAATATAGATAGAGTTTATATAATAATTTTATAAATTACTAGTAAATAGATACTAAAGTATAAATAAAATACTAGATAGATTACTAAAAGATTACTATATCCTAAAAGTAAAATAACTAGTAATAGAAGTACTATAATATTATATAGAATACTATAACTAGTTAAAGTACTAAAATAACTTAAAAGAGTTATTATAATAGACTTTATTATAAAGTTATATAAGTTAAAAAATTTAATATTAAGAGCTAAGTATAATAGAATCCGAATAATAGTAAATAAATATATAAAGTACTTAAACTTTAAACTATATAAAAAGAAAAGTAAAATAGAAGTTACTATATACTAGGTTTTAGAAACTTTAGTTAGCTAATATAGTATACTAAATAAGATTATTATAAATAAAGATATAAGATTTATATTAAAACTATAGAGAATAATAATAGTATAATTAGAAGTTAAATAAATAATATTAATAGTATACTATCTATAGATAGATAATTAGAATATATAAATTAGATAGTAGAGTAGTACTTAAGATACTACTTTAACTATAACTTAAATAATTAGGTATAGCTACTACCTATAGTATAGTTAGTATATAATAGCGTAAAGAATTTAGTAATAAAAGTATTACTTTTCTTTATAAACTATAGATTTAACTCTAATATATATTAGATACTACGAATTAAAGTATTTTAGTTTCTAAAAAGAGAAAACTTTACTAATAAAATAAAAGAAATATATAACTAGCTAAAATAAGATATAAAATTCTTATATAATTATATAGTAAAATATTATATTAAAAAATACTAAGAGAAACTTTAATTTAAAGAAGAAGAAAAAGTATAGTTAGTATAAAGAAATATTAAAAGTAAATAACTAAGTTTAAAACTAGATTATATAAAAATAAAACTATATAAAATTAAAAAAGAAGTTATATAAGTTATATTTAAGCTAAAACTACTAAGTAAAATAAAGATATACCTAATATTCTATACAGCTCTACTAGAAATAGTACTATAGAACGTAAAACTACTAGTATATAAAGTAGATATATATAAAGAATAAAAAGAATAAAGAGTTAAAGAAATTTTAGTATAATAGTTTTATAATAGAAGAAACTATTACCTAGTAAAATAGATAAGTATAAATAAAAAAAAGTAACTATAGAAAAAGATATAGAAACTAGAAGATAATCTTAACTACTTTAAGAAACTAAAAGAGTTCTAAAATTAAAACCCTCTAAACTACTTAGTAGTAAATAGAAAAAGCTTATACTATTAGTAGTAAGTAAAAAGGTATTAGATACGCTTAATATAGTAAAAGCTAAAGTAGCCTCTACTATAACTTTAAAGTTAAGCTTAGATTTTAAGAAAATAGATTATATAATAGACTTCTTATTATTTAAAGCTTTTATATTATAAAGATAAACTAAATAAGTATAATTTTCTACTTATATACTTAGAATCTAATTATTTTCTTTTTTAGCTTCTATAATCTATTTAGATAGTTTATTTTAAGTATAGTTAATAGCTTTCTCTATTATAGATATATATAGACGTAAAAATAAGTATTTTAAACCTATAATCTACTAAAGATATACTTAATAAGTTATAAAATAAATAAGTATTAGTATAAATATATACTTTATAAGCTTTACTAAATTTTAAAGAAAGATAATTTAATTAAAGATTTAAAGACTTATAATAAAAATAAAAGAATATTATAATACTATAACGTAATATATAATTTACTAATTAAAGATAATATAGTATAAACTTAGTAAGTATAAAAAAAAAGTAAAGAACTTTATATTAATAAAGAGACTAGATTAATAACTTTAGCTCTAAAATAAGAGAATAAAAACTTACTTAAAAAGAGAGATAGTATTATAAGTATAATAGGAGAAATTAAAATAGAACTAATTAGTTCTAACTTAAGTACTAATAAGGTATAAGATAAGTAATATAATAATCTAGATTAGAAAATAACTTATAACTTAAATATATAAGATATAAAGTAATCTATAAGGTTATATAAATAGATTAGTAGAAGTATATAGTTAGTAAGAATATATATTATTAAGATAGTATTAGTAATCTAATCTCTAACCTAGAATACTAATACTTAATATTATATATATAAATTAACTATTATTTATAGTTATTACTTAATTATAATATAA
>JALNQF010000710.1:0-16050 GCA_028456385.1 Ophiosphaerella korrae | reverse complement strand
ATAGTACTTAGCTTAATACTTAGCTTAATACTTAAGTTAATACTTAAGTTAATACTTAAGTTAATACTCGAGTTAATGCTCGAGTTAATACTCGAGTTAATACTCGAGTTAATACTTAAGTTAATATAGGTAGATACTAGTTTGCTTAACTTAGTTAAGGTAGTAAGACTCTTAATTATTAGATTTAAAGGAGGTTATAGCAATTTAATAAAAAGGCTTTTTTATAATAGCTATATAAGGGCCTTATTAGAGAGGGATACTAAGGCTTTTAGAAAAGCCCTTTTTAAGTTAGTTACCTATAACTTAAAAGTAATAAGTATAAACTAAGTAGATTAATTATTCTCTCTATCTCTAGCCCTGCGCTCTATTTATATATCTACGATGTAGTAGTCTTAGCTAGGTTTCTTAAGATAGCAGCGAGCGAGATCCTTAACACCTCTTTATTAAGGTACTAGTTTCTTTATTGTATTAGTTGTACTAACGTAGTCTATCTCCTTACATATAAGATTCTTTGTTTAATTCCTTTGTTTATAAAGGTTAAGGCTGTAATCCTTTTAGCTATAGTAGGGTTAGCAGCTTAGCAATCGTTACGCCTGTGCGCTAAGCTAATTAGATTGCAGTACTAGCTTAAGCGAGCTAATTAATAGATTCTAGGTACACCTAGAATCTATTGCGCCTCTCTACGTATATACTATCGAGCATCTAATTATATAACTTATCTAATAATAAGAGGCCTATACATTATAAAAATAGGTACATACTAAGAAAGGGAAGTATAATTAATAATTAATAGTAGAGCTATAAGAAACTTTATATTAAAGAAGTTTATAGAAATATAAGGAATAAACTATATAATAAAGAAATACCCTAGATAGTTAAGTACAATTAAAAGAAAACTACTCTAGGAACCTATTAGGTTTAAAATAGTTCTCTCTACGCTTAAACTAGAAGGGATAATAATTAAAAACATAGTTATAGATATAATAATAATTAATAATAAGTAAGATATAATACTAGGTATACTATAGCTATAGATAACTAACCTATATATTAATTAGAGAATAGGAAAAATTAGTTATAATAGAAAAGACATACTAAAAGCTAATATAAGTACTTATAAAGGAAAATTCCTAAAAGAATATAAGAAATAAGAATAATAGCTTATAGAGCTAGAAGATTACCTTCTAGAATATTAACTATAGGACTTAGTAATAGAGTTAGAAGAAGGTAGAAACGTAGGATAGAGCTTAGTCTACTAAAAAATAGAAGAAGAATCTAAAATTAAATAAGTATTTATCTAGAATATAATAAAAAAAGGATAGATAAGAGAATCTAAATCCTTAGTAGTATATAGACTTATATTTATAGACAAAAAGAGAATAAGTAATAAAAGACTCTACGTAGACTTAAAGAAAACTAACGCAATTATAAATAAGAACTAATACCTACTAGGATAATTAGATAAAATATAAGATAGACTATAAAAAGTAAGAATCTTTATAAAGTTAGATATCTAGAACACCTACTACTAGATTAGAATTAAAAAAGGCGATAAGTAGAAAATAGTATTTAGAACATAATACAAACTATATAAATACTTAGTTATACTATTTAGCTTAATAAATACACTAGTAATATTTTAAGAAAGAATTAATATAGTACTAAGAGAGTACCTAGACGTATTTATATTCGCATATTTAGACGATATCCTTATATTCTTAGAGATGGAGGAAGAACACGTGTAATACGTATATAAAGTACTTAAGAAACTAGTAAAAAATAGACTATTTCTTAAGATAAGAAAATGCAAATTCTATATAAAGGAAATAGATTTCCTTAGATTTATTATTAAACTAGGAAAAATCAAGATTAACCTAGAAAAGATTAGGTTAATTAACGAATAGCTAATACTAAAAAACCTAAAGGAGGTATAATAGTTTTATAGGCTAGCTAACTTTTATAAGAAGTTAATAGTAAGATAGTCTAAAGATATAGATCTAATAACAAAACTTATAAAAAAAGATACACTATTTAAATAGATAAAAGAATACGAAAAAGTATTTAATAAGATTAAGAAGAAGTTCTTAGAAAACCTAGTTATTAGAATATATAACCTAGACCTACTAGAGATAGTAAAAATAGATGCATCTAATTTAGTCTATAGAATAGCAGTAATACAAGAAGACTTATAGACTAAAAAGGAACACCTAGTTAAATACTTCTCTAAGAAGATAAAAATAGTAGAACTTAACTACTTAATCTATAATAAAGAAATACTAGTAATCTATAAAGTATTTAAATAATAGAAAGTATACTTATAAAGAGTAAAGTATTAGATAAAGGTCTATATAGACTATAAAAACCTTATAAGATTTATAATAAATAAAGAGTTATTATAATACTATACAAGATAGTAGGAGTTCCTATTAATATTTAATATAGAAATTATATATATAAAAGGGAAAGATAATTAATTTATAGACGCCTTTAGTAGGAGACTAGACCTACAAGAAGAAGTAAACGCTACTAGTATAGTTCTAGTTAAGAATAAAGAAGGATATTTAGTCCTAAATATACCTAAAATAGCTACAACACTTAAAAGAGGGAGTAGCGAGCTAGATAAATAGATTTAGAAAGTAACAAAAGAAGTATCTAAAAAGATAAAGAAACTAGAAATCTAAGAAGGATTTATATAAGCCTATAGAAGAATATATATTCTAAAGAAAATTTAAAGAGAATTTATTTAACAATTCTATAAATTACTAGTATATAGTTACTAAGGTATTAACAAAATATTAGATAAACTACTACAAGATTACTATATTCTAAAAGTAAGATAATTAGTAATAGAAGTACTATAAGACTATATAGAATACTATAGAAATAAATATAATAGATACGTACTATATAGAATATTATAACTAGTAAAAGTACTAAAATAACTATAGAGAGTTATTACAATAGACTTTACTACAAAACTACCTAAGTCTAAAGACCTAATCTTAGGAGTTAAGTATAATAAAATTATAATAATAGTAGATAAACTTATAAAGTACTTATAGTTTAAACTATATAAAGAGAAAAGTAGAATAGAGGCTACTATATATTAAGTCTTAGGAACTATAATTAGTTAATATAGACTACTAGACAAAATTATTATAGATAGAGATATATAATTTATATTAAAACTATAGAGAATAATAATAGCGTAATTAGGAATATAGTATACGATGTCTATAGTATATTATTTACAAATAGATAGATAGTTAGAACGAATAAATTAGATAGTAGAATAGTACTTAAGATACTACCTTAACTATAACTAGAATAATTAGGTATAACTACTACCTATAGTATAATTAGTATATAATAGCGTAAAGAACGTAGTAATAAAAGTATTACTTTTTTTTTATAAACTATAGATTTAAGCCTAATATATACTAGATACTAAGAAATTAGATATCTTAGTTCCTAAGAAGAGAAAACTTTACTAAAAGACTTAAAAATATATACAATTAACTAAGATAGGATATAGAATTCCTATATAATTGTATAGCAAAGTACTATAACAAAAAATATAAAGAAGGACCCTAATTTAGAAAGAGAGAAAAAGTATAGTTAGTATAGAAAAACATTAAAAGTAAACAACTAAGTTTAAAACTAGACTACGTTAAAATAAGACTATACAAAATTAAGAAAGAAGTTACACTAGTTATATTTAAATTAAAGCTACTAAACAAGATAAAGATACACCTAATATTCTATATAGCTCTACTAGAACAAGTACTATAAAACGTAGAACTACTAGTATATAAAGTAGATACGTATAAAGAATAAGAAGAATAAGAAGTTAAAGAAATCTTATAATACTAGTTCTATAATAGAAAAAACTACTATTTAGTAGAATAGATAGGTATAGACAAAAAAGGATAACTATAAGAGAAAATATAGAAGCTAGAGGATAATCTTAATTACTCTAAGAAACTAGAAGACTACTAAAGTTAAAACTCTCTAGACTACCTTGCGGCGAACTAAGAAAACTAACACTACTAGCGCTAAATAGAAAGGTAATAGGAACGTCTAATATAATAGAAGCTAGAGCAGCCTAAACTATATCCTTAAGATCTATCTTAGCCTCTAAGGCACAAGACTATTTATACAATTTAGCGTTATTATAAGCCTTTATTTAATAAAGACGCTTAACGTAAGAATAAAGATCTACTAGCTTACGTAGAGTTAGCTTACGCTTAGCCTTAGCCTCTACGAGCTATAATAATAGTATCTCTTAAGCTTAGTTAATAGCTTACTCTATATAACTTAGTAAGAAGAGATTATATAATAATTAAACACTTACACTCTATAATAGAGATACTAGATAGTGTACACTTATATTAAATATTAGCTAAGATATACTTATTATAGTGTTTACTATCCTTTAAAGATATAAGACAAGTAAGCTTTAACTAAGTATAATAGGCGCAAGGAAATATTTTAACCCTATTACAAGTAACGCAAGTAATAAGAAGGAGTTTATTACAATTAGAACGTAAAGATATAGAGAATAATAAAGAATTAGAAATAAACAAAGAAACTATACTAATAACTTTAGGCCTAGGATAGAGAAACAAGAACCTACTTAGAGAGAGGAATAGTGTTATAGCTATAATAAGAGGAAACTACTTTAAACTAATTAGCTCTACTATAGACGATAACAACGTATATAACCTATAGGGAAATAAGCTAGACTAGAAAACTAACTATAATAGAGATACGTAATAAATTTGCAATTTGCGATCTTAGTAAATATAAAGTATAAATCTAAGTACGTAATAAATTTATAATTTGCAATCTTAGTAAATACAAAGTATAAAGCTAGCTAAGAAGCCTAAGTATATAGTTAGTAGTAATATATATTATTAAGATACTATTAGCAATTTAATCCTTTAACTATAGAACGCTAATACAAGATAGTTACAAAATATCTTCTATTATTTATAGTTATTATAGATCCTAATACAAGCTTTTACTATTACCTCTTATTCTACTAACTTTTAAAGATAGGCACCTATAGTTAACAATAGGAGGCCTATTATATAGAAGAAACAGCGTATATAATAAACTTACTAATAAAAGACTTAGAAGGGGAAGAGCCCTAGACCTTATTAATCTAGGCTAAAGGACTAGTACTAGATAAAGAGACTACTATAGCTTACTCTAAAGGACTATAAGAAAGTAGAAGATAGATTAGTATAAGAAGTATAGAGTATACCTAGCTAGATATATATAGTTATAATAGCTATACAATAATAGATATAGAGGAACAAAATAAAGAATAGAAGTTTATTTAGAAATACTTACTAGTTATAAGTATAGAGGAAGCGTATAAAGACTAAAAAGAACGTAATCCTAAAGAAATAAAGTTTATACTATTTTAAGAATAGATAAAGTAATATATAGTTGTAGTAAGAAGTATACCTATATAGAAAGAATAGTAGTACCTTATAAGAAAGACGTAATAGATTAATAAAGCCTATATACTAAGAATACTAATAGTATACTATATCCTAATAATAGATATACTTAGAATAGATTAATACTAAAAAGGAGATAACAAAATAATAGACCTAAAATATCTAGTATACTTTAAAGTATTATAGATATTATACTTAGATAAGAATTATATTATATATAGGAACCCTAAAGTAAATAATAGCGTATAGCCTATAAGAAGAAAAGGCTACAACTATATAAAAGTAATTCTAGTATAAGATATCTAAGGATAGGAAATAATCCTAAAAGAAGGTTACGTAGTAATAAGGCCTAGACTAAAACTATCTAAAAAATACGTCCTAGGAGGACTATAGTATAAATGCAAGTACAACAAATATCTAAAATACAAAGAATATAAACTTAAAGTAGGGCTATAGCCCTAGAAAGATAGACAATTTACAAAAATACCTAAGTAAGAAAGGCTAGAAAGTATAAGAGGCTTATATATTACAAAGATAGGTACTTATTAAGAGAAGAAAGTATAATTAATAATTAATAGTAGAGCTACAAGAAACTTTATATTAAGAAAGTTTGTAGAAATACAAGGAATGTAGTATATAACAAAGGAGTACCTTTAATAACTAAGTATAATTAAAGGAAAACTATTCTAGGAACCTATTAGGTTCGAAACAGTTCTCTCTACGCTTAAACTAGAAAGGATAATAATTAAGAATATAGTTATAGATATAACAACAATTAATAACAAATAAGATATAATACTAGGTATACTATAGTTATAGATAACAAACCTATATATTAATTAGAGAATAGAAAAAATTAATTACTATAGAATAGATATGTTAAAGGCTAATATAAACACTTATAAGGGAAAGTTCCTAGAAGAATATAAGAAATAGGAAGAATAGCTTATAGAACCTAAAGATTACCTTCTAGAATATTAGCTATAAGACTTAGTAATAGAAATAGAAGAAGGAAAAAACGTAGAATAGAGCCTAGTCTACTAAAAAACAGAAGAGAAGTCTAAAATTAAGCAAATATTTATTTAAAACGTAATAAAAAAAGGATAGATAAGAGAATCTAAATCTTTAGTAGTATATAGATTTATATTTATAGATAAAAAAGAGATAAATAAAAAAAGGCCCTACGTAGACTTTAGAAAAACTAACGTAGTTATAAACAAGAACTAATACCCCCTACTATAGATAGACGTAATACAAGATAAACTATAAAGAGTAACAATCTTTATAAAGTTAGATATCTAGAATACTTACTACTAGATTAGAATTAAGAAAGGTAATAAATAGAAAATAGTATTCTAGATACAATAGAGACTATATAAATACTTAGTTATACCTTTTAGACTAATAAACGCACTAGTAGTATTCTAAGAGAGAATAAATATAGTACTAAGAGAGTACTTAGACGTATTTATATTTGTATACTTAGACGACATCCTTATATTCTTAGAAATAAAAGAAGAACACGTACAACACGTATATAAAGTGCTAGAAAAGCTAGTAGAAAGTAAATTATTTCTTAAAATAAGAAAATGCGAGTTCTATACAAAGGAAATAGATTTCTTTAGATTTATTATAGAACTAGGAAAAATCAAGATAGATCTAGGAAAGATTAGATTAATTAACAAATAGCTAATACTAAAGAACCTAAAAGAGGTACAACAATTTTATAGGTTAGTAAACTTTTATAGAAAACTAATAGTAAGATAGTCTAAAGATATAGAACTAATTATAAGACTTATAAAGAAAGATACGCTATTTAAATCGACTAAAGAATACGATAAAGTATTTAATAAAATTAAGAGGAAGTTTATAGTAAACCTAGTTATTAGAATATATAACCTAGACTTACTAGTAATAGTAAAAATAGACGTATCTAACTTAGTCTATAGAATAGTACTAATACAAGAAGACCTAAATACTAAAAAGAAATACTTAGTTAAATACTTCTCTAAGAAAATAAAAACAGTAGAGCTTAACTACCAAATCTATAATAAAGAAATACTAGCAATCTATAAAGTATTTAAATAAGAGAGAATATACTTACAAGAAGTAAAGTACTAAACAAAGGTCTATATAGACTATAAGAATCTTATAAGATTTATAATAAATAAAGAACTATTATAATACTATATAAGATAGTAAGAATTCCTATTAACTTTTAATATAGAAATTATATATATAAAAGAGAAAGATAACTAATTTATAAATACCCTTAGTAGAAGACTAGACTTATAAGAAGAAGTAAACGCTACTAGTATAGTTCTAGTTAAGAACGAAGAAGGATATTTAGTCCTAAATATACCTAAAATAGCTACAACACTTAAAAGAATAAGTAGCGAGCTAGATAAATAGATTTAGAAAATAACGCAAGAAGTAACTAAAGAAATAGAGAAGCTAGAAGTCTAAGAAAGACTAGCATAAGCTTATAGAAGAATATATATCCTAAAGAAGATCTAAAGAGAATTTATACAACAATTCTATAAATTACTAGTATATAGATATTAAGGTATTAATAAAACCCTAGATAGACTACTACGAGATTATTATATCCTAAAAGCAAGACAACTAGTAATAGAAGTACTACGAGATTATATAGAATATTAGAGAAATAAGTATAATAAATACGTACTATATAGGATACTATAACTAGTAGAAGTACTAGAATAACTATAAGGAGTTATTACGATAGACTTTATTACGAAATTACCTAAGTCTAAAGACTTAATATTAGGAGTTAAGTATAATAGAATCCTAATAATAGTAGATAAACTTATAAAGTACTTATACTTTAGACTATATAAAGAGAAAAGTAAGATAGAGGTTACTATATATTAGGTTTTAGGAACTATAATTAGCTAATATAGACTACTAGATAAGATTATTATAGATAGAGATGTAAGATTTATATTAAAACTATAGGGAATAATAATAGTACAATTAGGAATTAAATACGTAATATCTACCGCGTATTATCTATAAATAGATAGATAGTTAGAACGAATAAATTAAATAGTAGAGCAATACTTAAGATACTACCTTAACTATAACTAAAATAACTAGGTACAATTACTACCTATAGTATAGTTAGTATACTACAGCGTAAAGAATATAGTAATAAGAGTATTACTTTTCTTTATAAACTATAGATTTAACCCTAGCGTATATAGAATACTAAGGCTAGAGGTATCTTAGTCTCTAAGAGGAGAAAACTTCGCTAACAGACTTAGAGACATATATAATTAATTAAGATAGGACGTAGAATTCCTATATAATTAAATAGCTAAGTACTATAACAAGAAGTATAAATAGAGACCTTAATTTAGAAAGAGAGAAAAAGTATAGTTAGTACAAAAAAACATTAAGAGTAAATAACTAAGTTTAAAACTAGACTACGTTAAGATAAGTCTATATAAAGTAGAAAAAGAAGTTATACTAGTTATATTTAAACTAAAGCTACTAAACAAGATAAGGATATACTTAACCTTCTACATAGTACTACTCGAGATAGTACTATAAAATGTAGAGCTACTAGTGTACAAAGTAGATATATATAGAGAATAGGAAGAATAGAAAGTTAAGAAAATCTTAGTATACTAGTTCCGCAACAGTAGAAACTATTACATAGTTAGGTAGATAGGTATAGACAAGAAAAGGTAACTATAGGAAGAAATATAGGAACTAGAAGATAACCTTAACTACCTTAAGAAACTAGAGGAGTTCTAAAGTTAAAACCCTCTAGAACACCTAGTAGCAAATCGAGAGGAATAGTATTATTAATAATAGATAGAGAGGCGTTAGACTTACCTAGCGCAATAGAAGCTAGAGTAGCTTCTACTATATCCTTAAAATTAAGCTTAGACTCTAGAAGAATAGACTACTTAATAGACTTCTTATTGTTTAAGGCTTTTGTCTTACGAAGACAAGATAAATAGGCCTAGTTATTAGATAACTATATCTAATTATTAAGAAAGCGAGACTAATACTCTTTTAGCGTACGACGAGAGATTTTATAGAGTTGCTTACGTTCCTTTTTAGCCTCTATAATCTATAATAATAGTTTTTCTTAAGCGTAGTTAATAGCTCTCCCTATTATATATAAGTATAGACGTATAAATAAGTATCCTTAACTTATACTCTACTATAGACACACTAGATAGATTATAAGACAAATAAGTATTAGTATAAATATATACTTTATAGGCCTTACTATACTTTAAAGAAAGGTAAACTAATAGAGGGTTTATAGACTTATAATAAGAATAAGGAAATATTGTAATACTATAGCGTAATACACGATCTACTAATTAGATACAATAAAGAGTAGACCTAGTAAGTATAGGAGAGGATAAAGAACTCTATATTAATAAAGAAATAGGATTAATAACCTTAGCCCTAGAGTAAGAAAACTAGGACCTATCTAGAGGAGAAGATAGTGTTATAGGTGTAACAAGAGAAATCGAGATAGAACTAATTAGTCCTAACTTAGGAGCTAACGAAGTATAAGACAAGTAGGGTAGTAACCTTAATTAGGAGACTACTTATAATTAGAATACGTAGGTAATCCCCTAATCTATTAAGTGTATAGATAGAAAACAATTATAGATTAATAGATTAGTAATCGATAATATATAGTTACTAAGAATAGATACAAGTAATAGATTATAGATTAGTAGGAATATATAAGTAGTAAAGATATATATTATTAGGATACTATTAGCAATTTAATTATTAACTACGAGCGATATTATAAGATAGTTATAAAACATCTTCTATTATTTATAGCCTATTATAGATTATAATACAAACTTTTGTTATTACTTCTTAATCTACTAATACCTTTTAGGCTATTAGGAAGTTAACCCTAGTAAGCCTATTATATAATATTTTATTACTAGTCTCTTAATATAATAAGTTAAGCTTTATATTTAATAAAGTAATAATATTTATTAAGTTTATATATATATATACCTATATATAGTTAAGTATCTACTAGCTAGTATACTAAATAGGTTTAGCTAGTACTTTAGTCTATAATCTTATCTAGTATTAGCTAGTTAAGTTAGCTATCTTAGCTAACTAGGTTTATTTAATATAAGAGTAGTAAGAAGAGTTAATTATAGTAAGGCTTTAGTCCTTTTATAAGTATCTTTTTTATCTTAGCTTTATCTAAGAGCTTTTCTTAATATTTTTTATAGTTACTTTCTTAAGTACTAGCTATAAAAGCTACTACTTATAGTATAGTTTTAGATAAGCTATAGTTATTATTTAATATTAATACTAGTTAATCTCTAGTTATTAAGTAAGTATAAGAAAGTTATCTCTTATATCTCTTACTTTTACGCTAATATTAGTAAGTTTATAACTTACTAATATTTAACTACTTTTCTACTTTTAGTTAGGACTTAGTAAGCTACTAGGTATATATACTTAGTACTTACTTAAATAACTATATCTACTATTTACTCTTTTTAGTTAATTATTAAAACTACTTTATATAATAATAGATCTATATAAATATTTTACTTTTATAAGCCTCTCTATAACTTAAAACTACGCTAGTAGGTATTTTACTTATACTAGAGTTACTATAAGATAGCTAATTATAGCTAACTTTTAATTAAGCTTAGCTAGCTAAAAAGAAACTATACTACTAGGAATTAGATCTTACCTTAGCTATAGCGCGCTAGGTAGCCTCTTAAGTTTACTATATTATAGTTCTAGTTAAGGTTTCTAGTACTCTTTTTTTACTAGTACTAGCGCTAACGTTCTAGAAAGAAATATATACTAAAGAAAAGTAGTTTAACTACTTTATAGGTTATAAAGCTTTAGCTTATACTTACTATATATACTTAAGTAAAGGCGTACTTATAGTAAGTACTAAACCTAGGTAGTAGTACTAGAAAAGGAAAAGACCCCTAAACCTATATAAATTACTAGTACTTAATTTACAAGAACTAAGTAATAAAGCGCCCTAAACCCTACTAAAACCTTTACTAGCTAGCGCTAAAGATCTAAATCTATATAAACTAATAGCTAAACCTACTAATATAGTATATAACTACTATAACTTAGTTATATAAAAAACTTCTATCTCTTTAAAAGCTAGCCTTTTAAACTAAAATAATACTAGCTTATAACTTCTTCTTTACTTATACTAAGTATACTTATAAAATAAAGATATACTATATATAGTAAACTATAGATCTAGTAAAGAAATAAAAGAATACTTTAAAGCTACTATACTATAAAAAATCTATAAAATACGTGCTAGAACTAAGTTCCTAAAAAAAAAGACTTAGAGACTTACTATACTAACTACTCTAATAAAAAAAGTACTAAGTAACTTCTAATAATATCTTAAGACCTTCTTATAGAAAAATAAAAGAAAATAAGTAATAGACCTTAAATCCTTTATTTAGCTAAGACTTCTTAGTAGACTAAATTTTTAACCGAATATAATTCCTTAATAAGTACTAAGTACTCTTTTAGCTAATAGCTCTATAATAGACTTAGCTACTCTTAACTAACTTATTATAGAAGAATTTAACCTAGATATAAACCTTACTTCTTTTAACTAAAGTAGCTTTCTAAAGTATAAACTAGTTACTAAAGCTACTTTTAATAACTAGACTATATTAAATAACTTAATTAATAACGCCTAATTAAATATTAGCTAAGTATTATTACCTTAGCCTACACCTAAGCTAGAGAACCTAGAAGAGCTAAGAGATAACTTACTACTAAACACTATAATTAATAAAGACTTACTACGAAGAATAGTCTTTATATCTTAAGATAAACTTAAGAAATTACTTACTAAGTTTACTAAGCTCTAACCCTTATTTTAGACCTTATTACTAACTTTATACTAAGGAATTAAAGATAATAAACCTAGTAATTACTTATCTCTTAAAGAGTTTACCTTAGCTAGAATAGTATTATACTTAGTAGTTATAAACAAGTAGATATAAGACGTAATTAATATAGTAAATAAATAAAACTAGAAGCTTATTACTAGAGTAAGTAAAGTAGATAAATAACTTTCCTAATAAGACAACTAATTAGCTTAACTCTAAGAACACTTAGTATAATTACTACTAGACTATAACTATATTATAGAGTAATATAATACTTTAGGCTAAAAAGCTACCTAGTATAAAGCTCTATAGAAAGAAGCTATAGTAAAATATAACTACTTACGTAAAGTAGTAATCTACTAAGAAGACTTAATAGCTAAATAAACTAAGCTAAAAACCTTTAACTTTAATATACTAGCGTAGAAAGATATAAAACTACTCTATACTAAGATCTTACTATAAGGCTAGTAACCTAGCTTCTTTAAAAGAGAGTTTAAACCCTAAGTACTAGTAATAGGCTACTATATCTTTAATAGAGAAGAGTTTACTTTAACTCTCTTCTTAACTAGTATCTAAGAGCTAGCCTTTAATTTTTACTAGTATAAAGAATAAAAAGACTACTTTATAAAACCTTTATAATTTTTAGGTATAAAATACTACGTAGATATTATATCCTTTATTTAGTCTATATACAATTACTTTATTACTAATAGAAAAAAACTTATTAGTTTATAAACCTAAGCTAACGTTATTATACGCTACTATATAGGATTAGCCTACTTATACCTTACTATCCTAAATAGTGTTACCTACTTATACTAAGAAGAATTTATATATTTCTTTATACTTTTTTACTAATTTAGTAATATAAATATAGTAGGATTAGGAGAAGTACGTTATAAAACTCTAGAAATAGCTAAATTTAGACTAGATTAACTAATCTATAAAACTACCTAGTTAGTATAAGCTAAATTTCTCTCTAAATATAATAATATTAGCCTTAAACTATAATAGAACCTATAGCTATATAATATCTACCTTTAAAAAAAGCTACAACTCTAGCTTAAAGAGGCTACTAGTACTACCCCTAGTATCTATAATAGCCCTACTAATTTTTAAAAGATAATCTTAATATTAGAAAATAAAGTAAATAATTACAACCTAGATATAGGCTCTAGGTAAACCTAGCTTTATACTCTAGCGCCTATAAGAGCTAAAACAAGAGTGTAGATATAAAACTTTAAAGAAGAACTAGTTATAACCTTATAAGAACTAAAATACTATTAACTATAACTAGAAAGAGTATTTAGAGGAATATACCTAACTAGCAAAAAGGCTACTATAATTAAAACTAAGAACTCTAAATTAATTTTATACTAGAGCTATAGAAAGATAGGTGTTATAAAGCTAAACTATATTACTTGTAAATAAATAAAAGCTACTAGATCTAAGATACTTACTAACGCTATAAACTACTATATAGCTACTTATATAGTAATAGACTCTAAAATATATATAGAAATAGAGGACTAATTCTTTAAATACGACCCTAAACTAGATATAGAGCTAGAACTAGAGCCTAACTTAGACTAGGACTTAGAAAACAACGTTCTTTAGGCCTAAAGCCTTAGCCTAGAGATTATATAAACTAGAAGAGCGTAATTAACTACTAAAGTATAACTTCTAGTATAGCTATATCCTATACACTTACCTATAGAATATAGATAGTCTAGTACAAGAAACTACTAACTAATCTAATAGAAGCTAAGCTAAACTAATTTTTATTTACTAGCTTCTTAGGTAAAGACCCTATAGTACTTTATATAGCTAGAACCCTAGCTAATAATAGAGCTAATATAAACTTTATTTACTAAAAATTTACTTAGAAGACTATAAAATTATAAACTATCTAGCTACTTTAACTTATTATCTATAAAGGATATAAGAGTTCTCTATCTAAGTCTATTACGTATTAGGTTAAGTTCTACTTATAAGGAGGCATATATATTAAATAGACCTCTACTTATATTATTAAAAATATAGGCTAATTTAACTTTATTTTAAAATTTTTATAGCGTAAGTCCTATACTATTAAACCTAACTACTATAATAGAATGTTATTATTCTCTAATATTTACTACTAATAGTACTCCTAGATAACTAACAAAATCTCCTTAGTAGTATACTATAGTATACCTAGATATTACTCTACTATAACCTTAAAGAAACTAGTACTTAAACTATTATCTATTTCTATAAATACTTAAAGTAAGTACTTTAATAAGTAAAAATAGAACTTATTATTAGATATTTAAACTATTAGTTATTATATAATTAAGGCCTTTACTAGAAAAAGTAAATATATACTTATAGTACTTACTTTAAATAAAATACTACTACTAGTATACTACTATAATATAGCTAAAAAAGTAGATTACGCGTAATTTTATAAAATACTACCTATAGTAAAGCTTAAAGATATCTTATCTATAGAACTACTCTAACTATATTAAGACCTAATACTCTATTTTAATAAGAAAGCTACTAAGGAACTTCTCTTTTATAGGCTATACGACCTAGAAATTACTTTTAAGCTTAGTGTAAAAATCTTAGATACTAAACCTTACTCTTTTACGAGAAAATAAGATAAAGTAATCTAGATATATATCTAAGAAATAGAAGGTAAGGGCTTTATTAGTAATTATAGCTTTCTAGCTAAGAATAACCTACTAATTATAGCTAAATAGATAGTAGCTTATAAGTTTATATAAACTACTATAAGCTAAATAAATCTACTATTAAAGACTAGAACTTTATTTGATTTTTTAGGGAAATACTAGCCTACTGAAATAAAGTAAAGATTTTCTCTAAATTTAATATAATACACGCCTTTTACTACTTATATATTACTCTAAATTTAGAATAACTAACTACTTTATTACCTACTTTAGTATATATACTTATAAAGTAGTACTCTTTAGCTTTACTAATATACTAGCTACTTTCTAGTATACTATTATCTTAGCCTTACTAGACTATTTAGATAACTTCTATACTATATATATAGATAACGTCTTAATATACTCTAATAATAAAATAGACTATATCTAGTACGTTTATAAAGTACTTACATAACTAAAAAAGTAAAGCTTGTACGTAGACTTTAAAAAATCTAGCTTCTATACTACTTTAGTTAAGTTTTTAGGTATAATTATCTCTAATAAAAGAATTATAATATAGTAGGGTGACACGAAAAAAAAAGCCTAAAAAAAAGTTATAGATTTTAACTAGTAATAACTCTACGAATATAATAGCTAAAAATATAAGCAAACATAAATCCTAAAGAAAATATTAGGGTCGATATTTTAGTCTACTATGATTTTTGATTACTACGCGGATACGATCTAGGATTTAAACTGTTTCGAGGACTTTTTTTTGAGCTAACTTTAAAGGTTAATAATTTTTTATTTTTAGTATCTTTTTCTATTATTTTTTAATATAAGGTAGATATATATAGTTAAATTAATATAGTAGAGTTATACTTTATTCTAATTATTTAAAGAGTAGATATTAAGTAAAAGATATAAAACTAAACTTTTAGTAAAAACTTATATTTATAAGCTATAACCTATTAGTATTAATACTTAGTAGAATAATATTTA